>KN483452.1:84866-118097 GCA_000787095.1 Periophthalmodon schlosseri | reverse complement strand
AAAAGTTAAGCAGGTAACCTACCCACCCATAGTTCCACAATGTGCCACCATGTTGTGTTGCAGGAGCAGGTGGAGTCTTGGTCTATTAAACAGCGCAGATGCACAGAAAACTCACATGTACCCAGTCTGTGGGTTCTTGAATCAATGCAATCAGTGAGTCCCCAAACAGCACCAGCCATCTGACAGCAGGGTACTGTTATTTTTGTCTGGTGTGGTCCCATATGATACAGTACACAGGTGTGGGAAATGAAGCTCAGAAAATAGCTCGCCATTACATTATTATTTCTTGTTGGTAATGGAAAATATACCCTGCTACTTTGAGACTAAGGCTAAGGCATGTACGGTTGCTTAACGCTCAGAAAACTGCCTTTTCAATTAATGATTTATGTTGTTCCAAAGCAAATCATTTTAATCTGAATAGCATTTTATTTGGCGTAACATATTAAGGCATACTATCTTTATTTAGAGTTAAAGATTCTGAGCTTTAAGCCAGGTTATAATGTTGTTACCTCCCCAAATCATACCTGGAGTTGTGTTTTGTTCCATTCACACATGTTTGAGTAACCTTTTATTATTAGTCTGTCTACATCTCCAAAGATAAAATACTCTGTTCCACGTTGTGTCATGAAGTATGTTTTCAAGTTAACAGCTGCCTTTTATCTTCAGCTCAGTAGAGATGGGCATTGCCAGGGAGGAAATCATCCAAATGATTCTAGTGAAGGTGTGTGGAGTTTAAAAGCGAATGGAGCACTTCCTGTATTACCACATGACATCACAGGTGGAACAGGGTGTGTGGAGTTTAAAAGCGAATGGAGCACTTCCTGTATTACCACATGACATCACAAGGTGGAACAGAGTGTCTTCTGTTTGAGTGAAGAACTCAGCCTAAATATGCACGGTTTGTGTGTTAAACATGTGAATGAAAGAAAACACAACTCTAGGTCTGTTTGTGATGAGGAAACATTATAACATATATCAGAAGCTATGGGCCCTTTAAGTAAAAAATAATGGCTTGTAATATTGTTCGTAGCAATGTTCTATCTAATGCTTTCATGTACATCCAAAGCAAATGTTTGCATTTTAAAATGTATAAATACAGCATAAAATGCAGTATGGAGTAATGCACTTGTAGATTTATTTTAGTAAAGCTGCTGTGTGTTGGTACAAATTGAACCGTGCAACATCTAATTTATAGTTTTATCTATCTATATAAATAATAGCATAATTGCTCATTATTTCTACACGAGCTCGCATCTATCTTTTATTTATTACTTATTTACAAAATTTCTGCATCAAAAACTAATATGGAAAGGTATATATTTGTAATCTTCTCAACATAGATAAGAGATAACTTGAAGACATTCTTGTGGAAATCTCCTGTCTCACATTCCCCAAAGCGCAGATAACCGTTTGCAGACATGGCACCATGTTGCATCACACCATGTAATCCCCTCCATCTTGCATTCTCATTACCGACTTAATTTAGCCAATCTTGATCATTCTGCCGCCGCTGGTACACCTCAATCGCCCGGGTGCACATCTGACAGTTAAGAGTGTGTGAATGTGCGAGAGAGAGAGAGAGAGGGAGAGAGAGAGAGAGCGATGGAGGAGGGAGGGGTGTGTGAGGGGGAAGGGGAAGGGGGGCAGTGGAACGGAGCATCTTGGAGACTGGATGCTGAACACAGTGAGGAGGAGCAAGGAGAGGAGAGCAGCATCACTTTTCGGAGCGGTGTGTACCGGAGTGTCTACGCTGAAGCTGAGAGGAAGATTTGGCATTTTTTGAGGTAAGAAATCTTTACCACTTGGAAAGATAGAGAAGTGTTTAGTTCATGTGGTGATGATGGAGGGAATTTACAATGTATATAAACTCAACCAGAGAAAAAATATTTGTGGATATGTTGTTTCACTAAGGAATTTTACAGTCATCTTGTCAGCTCATAATTCAAGTTACAAACAAAAAAAAACCTGTCCTCAAGAATATAATTTAAATCTTGTTAGTCATTTGCTTAGTGTGTTCATTTTGGTATACATTTGGACCAATATGTGCATATATTGTTATATAAACAGAGTATAATGCAAAGAATAGGAAAGATAAAAAAAAAAATAGTAAGATAGCAGGGTTAAATCTGATGACAAAAAATAAAGTACTATAATGGCATGTCTAATAATTGTAAAATCAAGTTTTTAGTTAGTTTTTTAGTTTTAACTGGTTCTGCTTAAGAGCTATACAGAATAATAACTGAATAACTACAAGTGCTACAATTGCACCAAAAAACAATTTTAAGTAAGAACAATTTATATTTCAAAACTATAAAATTAAAAAGTCATCTGCAAAGGACATATTGTGCACATTCTTGCTGTAACCCTGCTGGACACTGTAAGAAGAGTGTGCAAAACATTCTGACGTTGAATTTTTATCTTTTTTTGTTTTTTTTATCTTTTATGTGTTTCATCTTCGTCAGAGATGTGAATGATTTCCAGTGTGAGAAATGCTAAAGAACTGCAGCTATTGCACTTTTGTATTGATCATAAAGGCACACACATTATACAATATAATGAGTTGAAATAACATTGAAGTGTGTGGACTGTGTTGTTTTATTTCCACTAGATGTCTCCAAAATATCACCAAACTATAAACTGCCAGTTAGCTTTGGCTCAAATGCATGTTTTAAAAGTCCTTCATTTGTCATTTTCAAACAGTCAAACCATGTTGTATTCAGGAAAATGAAGGCAACAGAACCAGAAGAATTTGTTGTTTGAAAAAGATGTAAAAAATAATCTCATATCATTGCTCTTTTTAAAGGACCCTAGTGAGGAAATCAGTACTCATTCAGTTGTATTAAACTTGACTTCAAAATATTGACTTGTGCCTTCTAATAAACTGATTAATATAGTTCTAGAGTGTTAAAATATGAAGTCACTTCTTAACTGTTAAAATATTCAAACTGCAACAGCTCAATTTTGACTAATTTAATCTGCAGCTAATCCGGTCCATAACATTAATTCTGTATAGGACTGGAAAGTTTTAAAAGCTTTTTTGCGTAAACAGGGACAGACCAGTGGGTCTGTGTGGTTTTGGCTTAATTTCCTCTGCTGTTGGGAGGGCATCAGCCATAGTTACAGTTACCGTGCAGGACACTGGTCACATGATCTGGCCACTTCAGGAAGTGAGTGTGGAGTGAGAGATGCTTAAGTGGGCAGTAGTGATGAACTGGAGACATTGCTAAGCAACAACAAGATAACAGCATGTTGCTTTTTGATGTTAATTAGGTTATTTACACTGACAAAAGAAGAATCACGTTTGAACAAAGGGGGGGGGGGGCAAAGTGCAAGATTAAATTGGATAATAGAATTTGTGATGAAAAGATATGTTTGAAGACCTGTTTATTGCCTGTTGTGAATGTCCTATTTCTCTCTTAGAAGCCCACGCACATTTTGAAGTAAATCATGATACTAAAACTGTAAAAGTTCTGTTGACACTTGGATGATCTATAGCTGGGCTCTAGGCATCCTTATTTTTCTGTCACAAAAAATTTAGGCGAGGCAGTTTCTAGGTTGTCCAGAAGAGGCAGGTGAAATGCAGACCATCTTGCACACCTCATTTACCAATCTCTCTTCTGTAATTCTCAAAAAGCAATCAAGAATCTTCACTAAATCTAAATCTAAACATAATAACTCACCTCAAATTTCTGTCATTACAATTGTTTAAATTACTCAAATTTACATAACGTAAAGGTGCACTGTATAATTTTACAAGTGGTTGTCTCCATGGAGATGTTATCAACTTGCTTTGAATGTTGTATGTCATAACTGAATTTCAAATTCAAAAACACACATGTATTCTTGTGAGTGGTGTAGCCTCTCCATAGACCTGTATAACTTGACAGGTATCACCTGTCATGTCTCTGTGGAGATAGATACGTTTAATGCCACACATGGCAGACCCTCCACAAGAAAAGTTACATAGTGCACCTTTAACATATTTGCTATGTGATGATAACCTGTGGAACCATTGCTGCACAGAATCTTTAGGTTCCGGAGGCGGTAACAGTGGATGAGTTATTGAGGAAAAGACCAGGAAATTGTAAAGTCCAATCTCACCCTGCAGGGTTAGCTAGCACGTGCTGATGAAGGCCGACACAGCTGCGGGTAATTTTGTACAATCACAGGAGATGTGTTGGTTGGCTATGTAAAACTGTCAGATAATCGAACAACCTTGATTAAAAATAAATACAAACAAATACTTTAAGAGACCGCAATATGCAGTTTGCAAATCCAATCTGGCAGAGCAGGAGGCTATTGATTTTGTTGTGTGAATGAGTCCAGTCCGGCTTTACTCAGCGGGTGTCAGGACCTGCTCCCTGCCGTCAAATGTGCTCATGCGAAGATACACTCCGGTTAGCGACGTCTGCAAATGATATTAGTCTGCCATCAGTTTTTGCCACCTGCTGCCATATTGATTCTAGTTGCTAACATTAATGCAATTACAACTAGCATGCTAACCACATACTTCCTGATTCTTGGACAATAAAATGCTTTTGCTCTGACTGCCCTGCGTGATGACAAAAAACCCAAAACAAAACCTGATTACTAGTAGCAACAATTGAATGGGATTGAGTGACCACAGTGCAGCACCCAGGCGTCCAATCTCCTGATCCTGGGTGCTATGTCACGAGTACCTAACTGGAGAATTACCCTGTGTTGATGCACAGAAGAAACCTACCCAGGCACAGGGAGAACATGCAAACTCACACATACTGTATGTATATGAGTTTAAAGGCCTTACCTGTGTGACCAGCCACTATCAACAGCCATCGTGTAACCTATTTGCTTCATGGTGCTTATCCTATTTCAGCATATTGTTACTACATTAATTCCTTTCAACTTTTCTTATTGCTATGTCCTGCAATGAATCATAGAACATTGACTGATGCAAATGGAACTCGTGTAACTTGTGAAAAAAGTACAACTTGGATTGAATCATTTGATTTCTTAACTTTTTCTGCGCCTGGTGACACAACCATAGCTCAGAAGATTAAAGTTTGATGTGGCAGAAGATGGCTTCAGGTGCAGCTCTGGCCTAGCCTCCAGAGTACATATGTTTGTAGTTTTTCATAGACAGTGCATGGTGTTATCGGAGAGGAGGAAGACTTTTCTCTCTTATTTCCACTCGGGCTTTGTCTGCCACAATGTAGAATAAATGAGACGTCCATTTTGTGTCTAGCATCCACTCTGGAGGATTCTGTAGTCCTGTTTTTTTTTGTTTTTTTTGTTTTTGTTTAGGAAAAAAGAAAACACAGATCCACGCCACAGTTCTTTGGAGATCCCAATTTTTAAAATTGTTTTAATAGCACCACAATGTGACATTTCAGGGTCAAGTCCTTCTTCAGACACTTTTATTTAATGATTTTTGCCTTGGACCCAGCATGCAGACTCAACTTTTATCAGATGTACGTGTCTCTATCTACCAGAACTCTTAATATGTAGATGAGACAGCTGACTTAGTCATAGAGACTGGGTCTTCCCTAGTGGGGTGGTTGGGGTTGTTCATTAATTTGTTGTTAGATGACAAAAAAAAACAAAAACATTGTTCTGATTTTGAAATTTTCAGGAAAGATAAATGACTTGCCTACAGGAACAAATATATCTTTTTGACCTGCTACATGAATTTTTCAGAATTCTGTACCAGTGTTTAAAATAAGACCAGTGGATTACTCTGCAAAACGAGAATCACTACTAATTAAATATTTTTCTTAGCAACTGTCAAGGAAAGTGACAATTTTGCCTGGATTTTGTGAATTTTAAAGCATTCCCTCCTGAACTTGAGCATTCGTGGTCTGGGCATTAATACAATTTTTACATGGAGTTTTTTTTACATGGAGACACTTTGGAGTTTTGTTTCTTAGGTTGAAGTTTTTATTTTTGCAAGTAGCATCTTTTTTATCATTACTAACACTTATCTATTCAAAACTATATTGTGTAAAATCATTTGTAAAAACTTGTCAGACAAAAGCGTCAACAAACATCCAAATTTGTACAATTAGCACATCACTAATCACAAATTATACAAAACCCACCAATCTCTCCATGATGGCTCCTAGTTCACTTTGCCAAACACTTGTAGCTGATTCACATCCACTTCCCTCATTTGCCATAAACAAAAACCGGCAGCACTTACAGCAATAAACAGGCAGAAAAGCTCTCCCAACAAAGCCCACTAATGCATAAACACTGACTCACTCTGAGATGAAGTTTTAATAAACAATCTAACACATACTAATCACAGTTTAGCATTTCCAGGCCCGCTGCCAGCTTACGTAATATCTGAAGTACTCAGAGGCAGCGAGTGGGACAGATTCTCTGGTGGTCGGGATGAGGCTGTGGTTACATGTAAAAGACAGGAGGGATTTTTCAGTCTGAGCCTAGAGCCGCCTAACAAGCCTGCCAGAGGGAACTATAGGAGAAGAAGGATTGTACACTATATAAGAAGAGTTGGCTTAATTTACTACTCTGCAATACAATTACAAGTCTCAGTTAGAGTTCATATGTTTGCTTGGTTGGTCACTTTGTCAGAACACTAATCAGTAGCTAATGATATATTCAAAACTCGAAAATTATGCCAGATGCCCTTCCTATCATAATGATGAGGCAATGTGGGTAAAGTGTCTTGTCTAAGATGAGGAGACAACACATAGGTATGTGTTTAAATATTTTTGCCAATGATTTATGTATGTATTGCTGCCTTATTCAGTCATAGACCAGATACTTAAAGGTAACATTTTAGGTGGGGGGTCTGCCACCTGCTTGTCTTCATGCCACCAAAAAGTTTCATAGTGCATCTTTAGTAGATTTAAAATGCAAAATACATTCAAAAACAGTGAAATGCTAATGGAACAATCACATTTTATAGACCTCAAAGGCATGCACTCAGTACAGCAGTAGTAATTTACTGGGTTGAATCTGGTGTTGCTTTGGGGCAACATTTTAACTAAATGAAAAGCAGTGCACTGCAGTGTACCGCAGTGTACCAATGAATAGAATACTACCTCCCACATAATAGGTTTCTGTATGGTCACATATTGCCATCGAAACATCTCTTCAGTAAAAGATAAAATTGTTGTGTGTATTTTTTCACTGGGTATCTCAATTTGTGACTGCTCAGTGATCACACCTCCCCTTTATGATATCGCCCTGGTCTAAATCATATTGTCATTTCACAGTTTTCACTTCAATCGCTGAGCGTTATCCACACCAGGAGCTCCCCGCGTGTCAGACAGCTTGATCTGTGGCCATTCCATCGATATCTTTATGTCTACGGGCCCCAGTGCAGAGACTTTTATTACAGCAAACATCGATGCACTCAGTCTTAATGATCAACCCAAAGAAGCCATTGTGTGTCAGACTCAAATTGAGCCCTGCAGCCAGAGAAAATGGCTGCAAAGCGCTCGCCCCATTTTCATAATCACAGAGCAGGGAAATGAGCAGGTAGTGTGCTTTCAAATGCCACTTTCCCATGCACTTTCATTTGCAATGTAAAGTGTGTTATAAATAAAATGTGTTATTTGAATCCACATATGCACAAATGTTTACATGCTGTACAGTATTAACCATGTGACTTGAAGAGCCAAAGGTGAAGGATGGACAACCACATCAAGCTATATGAATGTTTTCAGTTTATTTATTCATGGAAGTATATGGGTGACTTGGTTATGTAACATTATGTTGACAATCAAATATATCTTTTAAAAGTTATTTCTCACTTGTATATAAATAATTTGAAGATAACACGAGAGAGTACTTTTGCCAATCTCGCAGTGTTAACAAATGTAACTTTGACTGGAATTGATTAAATCTTAGAGGGGTAACTTCTCTGTCCAATTAAAGCTACACTATGTAACTTTTTTGATGCTATGTCTTCTACCTGCTTGTCTCTATGGAAATGTTATTGCTTTTCCCATCCCAACTATCTACTTTTAGTGAATTCTGGTATATTTTTATTTTAGCATTTTCCATCCTGCATTGGTATAGAGATCTTTTAAAAAAAACAACATCTGTAAGATATTTTTCTGAACATTTAAGCCTTTTTTAGTTACAAAATGGATCAAAAAACGATTTACGCCTTGCTTACAATAGAGATCATTTTAAGCCATTCCACATAAGATTTACTACAAACAAACCTTATATCCCAGCCTGCCCTGCACCAGCTAAACCAACATGATAGCTAACAGGCTTTAGACCAAGTGTCATTTAGATTTATGGTATTCTGTTTCCTTTGACAATAGCTGAACAAAAGAGGCCCACAATAAGGGAATAGAATCTAGCAAGTGTGCTAAAACATTGTAAACCAATGTATAGCAAGTATGTATATGATTAGCCTGTGAGAGATCCAAGTTGGATAGGGAGGCTAACACCAGACACAAGACCACTTTGCTAGTCCCAACTCTGGGTAAATGATGAGTGATGAGGAGGCTCATGGTTCTGCTGCTGTTGTGGGATGAAAGAGGTATATCAGTGTATATCAGTGGCTTTGAGAGTTGATTGGTTGAGGAGCGGTAAACATGGGTAGGTGCAAAGTGACAGACAGGTGAGACGGGTAAAATAGGCAAGAACAAGGTACAAAACACAGTAGTTTCCAGTTTGAATTTAGACTGATAGTTTTGTAAATAGATGTAGGAATGGGTAGTTATACTTTATAAAGAGATTTGTGCCTCAGCTTTACAAAGAGGTTTTCCGAATGACATTGATTGCCCAACACCTTGATGATCACTGAGTAACCAGAACACACTATGATCAGTCCCGATAACACACCTGGATAAATGAAGCCTTACAGACACAGAGAAGCGAATAGGACCATGATCAAAGCGCACTTCAGACAGACCCTCCTTTCAGCTCTAATGGACCCACATTTTCGCACTTTCATATGCTTTTTTGTGTGGATGTTTTTTTGTTTGTTTGTTTGTTTTTACATCTTTATTCAATATTTTTGCCCCAACATTTGCCTAAACCGCTGGGTCAAAGAGCTACCTCTATAATGTCAACATGTGTTATACAATGACGTGGCATCTGCTGGCATACATACAAGTGCACTTAGAACATGTTCTGCTAGCAACAACAGTGAATGTAGCAAACAGATGAGGGTGACAGAAGGCGAGGGAACGCCCAAGTGGAACTAATGGCCCATCAAGGACTAGAAGACTAATTAAGACGAGACTTCCTGTTTTTCTCATATAACCTTAAAGAAGAGCTCTTGTGATTTTGTCTGCTATATAGCTATAATCTAATAATGACACCCGTAGATCATTATATTAGAATTTGTACATTTTAAATTGCAATAGTCACCTAAAATGACTTAATAAAAAAACCAAGTCCGCTGACTGTCTGTGTTAGAAAACTGCAGTGCCCAATGGGAGCTGACGTCACCGTAAATATCATCACAACAACAACAGTTGGATCGTAACACCTCCGATATACAGCTGCAGATCACACTAGATCACACTGGATTTTTTTTTTCATTTGTACCAAAATTACTACGCACTGCTGCCGAATCTTTCATGTATCACTGACTAATTAAGTAAAAGTGGAGAACGAAGTAAGTAGAGAGCAGTGGGTGATGCCGGTGGTGGTGAAAACGGGGATTGATTGGCAATATGGCCTCTTGAAAATAAGTGATTAAAGATTGTTGAAACATGCACAAATCGCTCCAAATAGAACTTCGAGTGAGTAAATGGTGAGGGGAAACAACTATATCATGGTTAAAAGCTCTAAAAAGTAAATTTTGCATAATAGGTCTGCTTTAATGCAAGATGAAAACTGTTCTGAATATGGATTAGGACGGACTAATTTTCACCATGACAAAATGTAAACTCGCTGCTTTTAGTTGGAAGTGACAACTAATGCGTTCACTGTTGGTTAAAATCACTGCAGCATACCCTGGTGAGTGCCAAGAATGTGGATGAAGTTTCCCTTTTTGGCAATTTATAAGAGCTAGCCTAGCAGCATTAGTGTTCTGTAAATGTGTGTTCCAGCACCATATCAGAGGGTTGAGTTAGGTTAGGTTTGGTCATAGTGGAGCCATTAGGTTTGTTAGAATTATGGAGACAGGTACAGTGAGCCACTCCAGAGCAGCATGCAACCGTTCTCCAGATATCGAACTGGAAGTACCCAACTGGAAAATTGGTATTGTGTTGGTACATTTTAGATATCACTAGTATGTTTGTTGGTTTTTCCCAACTTTTTACACAGCCAAGTGTTGTAGCCAAAATGTCTGGACAATTCACATGCATGTCGGCTGATAGTGTACAGAGGCTGTTTCTCTGTGTGACCAAATTAGAAACCATTATCATTTCTTTTACTCTCAAAATGCTAATTAGTTATAATCAACAGTGAAATTAATATAAAGCAATTATACTGTCCTGTGATTTTCAGATTTTTATTAATTTATGAAGCATTATACCTTTAACAATATGAAATTCAATCAAAGGATGTATTTTTCAAATGTTTTTGGAAATAATTATGCAAAAGTGATCAATGTTGATGGTTTGTCTCCGTTCCTCTTGCTGACAGTGTTGCCAAGCTAAATGTTTGTTTCTTCGCCTATTCCAGGTTACACAGATCCGGGGCGTCTGTATCCTGAGGAGCACCTATTGAAGAAAACCTTATTTGTCTTTACTCCAGCCTGAGTCTGAGTCCAGCCGTCAAACTCACCCAAACAAAAGACGGGCCAATATGATTTCCCCCGAGGGAGCAAGACCTTTGCTTAATCAAGACGTGCTCCGCTTTGAACCTTTTCTCTAACAGCCACACAACACGTTTACTCCCAAAATGGCACAAGATTGCTTTCCTCCATCTTTGTGAAGAAAGTGGGATGCAAAGTGAATTTGTGTGATGGGAAGACTCCTGGGAGAGTACACCCACTGACAATGACAATTCTCTCCAGTCTAACCAAACATTATATCACCGACCTTTGTCTTCATTAGATAAAGACTATTAAGATTCAGAGATAATGGCATGGCTCCTTTTTGTCTGCTTAAAAATTAGGTTGCCAATATTTTGATGTCTTTTGTAACTTAACAAATAAATGAGTTGCTACATAAAAACAAGTAACAATAAATTGTGTGGCATTATAAATTGCTAACACTGTCACAAAGATTTACAGTTAAAGGAATTTTTTCACACATTCTGAACGTACCAACACTACAATAAAACACCATGGATTTTAACGTTAGCTTCGACTACGGAGCTTACCCAACTGGACTCCCCTACAACACAAGTTTAGACTATGATGACTACTACCAAGAACCTGACGCAAGCAAAATCATCATTCCCTCTATCTACGCTTTAGTTTGCTGTGTAGGACTTACCGGCAATGCCATGGTCATCTACGTAATCCTCAAATATGCCAAAATGAAGACTGCTACCAACATTTACATCCTCAACTTAGCCATAGCCGATGAACTATTTATGCTAAGTGTGCCATTTCTTGCTACATCAGCGGCTGTTCGCCATTGGCCTTTTGGCTCGCTAATGTGCAGGCTAGTTCTAAGCGTAGACGGAATCAACATGTTTACATCAATTTTTTGCCTTACTGTGTTAAGTGTGGACCGTTACGTAGCAGTCGTCCATCCTATAAAGGCTGCACGCTACCGTAGACCAACTGTAGCTAAAGTTGTAAATGTTTGTGTGTGGGGGCTATCGCTAATCGTGATACTGCCAATTATTATCTTCGCCGACACTGTTCCTGCTCAAGATGGTGGTGTCGATTGTAACTTTTTGTGGCCCGAAGCAGCATGGTCAGAGGCATTCGTGGTATATACCTTCTTGCTAGGATTTTTGCTACCGGTTGGAGCAATCTGTCTTTGCTATTGCCTAATGGTAGCTAGGATGCGAGCTGTGGGGCTAAAAGCAGGCTGGCTACAACGTCGAAGATCAGAGAAGAAGATTACAAGGATGGTTCTTCTTGTAGTAGCAGTTTTTGTCCTTTGCTGGATGCCGTTTTACATTGTCCAACTGATTAGCGTATTTCACCGGCCACCAGACCCAATGATAACACAGCTTTTTGTTATCCTCAGCTACGCTAACAGTGGAGCTAACCCTATCCTTTATGGTTTTGTGTCGGACAATTTCCGGAGGTCGTTCCAGCGCATTGTGTGTTTCCGCTGGCTGGAGAATGGTCTTGATGCGGAACAGGTGGACTACTGCGCTGTTGCGGTAAAAAAGCCAACTACCTGCGGTCCGCTGGATTTCCCAAAGGACTACCTGGCTTCTGACATGGTGTTCCGCAATGGCACCTACACCTCACGCACAACAACAGTGTGACCTTCTGAAGGAGTGTAACGCATGGAAATGGATGTACTAATTAAGTTATTCAGAGAAACAGACAAACCTCACATACACACTGTACCTTTAACAGGGATTAGTTAGACATCCACAAGTTAGAACTGATTTTCTGTGATGTCAGACAATGTGTGCAATTGATATTGGGATTTGCAATTGATGTAAAGGACATATCTACATAGGCTACTGTATAAACCCATTTGCAGTAGAAACAGTAAACTTTGTTAATAATATAATGCACTTTTAAAAATCTACTTTTGGAAAACAGTAAATAGAACTGGTCTTATTGGATAATCTAATAAGTGTGGCTTGAAGCACACATTGCCCTTTCACTGTCAAAATGTTTATAGGCAACATGAACATTGATAAGATTTTTTAGCAAAAGCATTGACAATCAGAAAGATTTCATGGCATGCTGAAACTATAGTAACTATGACCTAACTAATAAAGTAATAATAATACGACTTGTTTGAATATTAAAATACCCAGACCCTATAAATCTACATGAGATGTTTTTTAAGGCATTTACAACGTATTTCCCCACTAATGGCAGAATGTAAAGCACAGCTGAATGTATGCACAAATGACTATGTAGATGGTGTCGTGAGTAAACCATGTAGCTATTTCACTGCAGGGCATCTGACTTTAATTTCATTATAAATGAATTTGTAGGCCTATGCTTTTGTACATATGCTTCTGTATTTATAATGTGTTGTAGCCAACTGCAATTTACAGCATAGCACATTCCTTTACTTTAATTCTAATGTCGAGTTTTTGTGATTTGTAAAATGCTTGAAGATGTTAAAGTGTATTTTGGTCATAAAGGAAAAATTATATATTTTTGCACTGAGAGAAAAGAAAAACAAAATACAATTCTTGTGTAAGTGTGTTTCTAAGTCTACTGATCTGGTCCTGCTATTTGGTGTCCATCATTTTGGAGAACTATTGTTTTGTCATATCCTCATTGACTGTTGAATGTGCACATGTTTGAAGATTAAAAAAGATTATTTTCATCCCCAGACTCACTGTTCTTTGAAGAAAGAAAATATAATAAACAGAAAAGGCTATGTTAAATAAAACAATTGTTTGACAGCAGATTAGCTAAAGGCTATATAAAAACAACTGTGACTTAAGACTTGGTCCAGTCAGTACAAATATGTTGATGACATTATACATTTAAAATAGTCAAGTAAATAGTCATGTAAAGAGGATTTCACTGATGACTTCCTTGCACATTATCAGAAGACTGTATCTTTATATGGGCAGCACATTTCCATTGGTATACAGTAACTGTGTATACATTGCATCTCATTTATATTTAAGTTGATTCATTAAACATAATTGCTACCTGAGGGAGCATTACTGTTTCAACCCAGCCATAGGCTGAGTGGTAATGGCAGAGGAAGTGCAATGAAGGATAACTATTTCTGCTGCTATAGCCACCAGCAGAGAGCACACCAGCTACGTGGTCCTGTGCATTAATTATCAGATGTTTAATTCAAACCAAATGTGCTCTGAGCACAATAGGGCTTTTCTGCTTGTTCTGTCAAATAATAGTGAACACATCATAAAGTATAATGGAGACGGTCTACCACAGTGACTCCACAGTGGATCTATATTTAACACCAGACACTCCTCTATAACAGGAGCAGAGTGAAGGGAGGGAGACAGGCCTGTTAAAGACCTGCTCTATAGGCCTAAACTGTGTCCACAGGCTGTGTTTTACAGCTCACACTCTTTATAATAGACTTCAAGCTCAGCTCAAATGACATTTGAAGCCAAGATCGAAAGAAAAAAAAAAACCCACAAAAAATGTGTATTGTTTTATAAAAGAAACTATATACAAATATTCCACGACTAGGCCTATAGACGTGACAGGCTCATGATCATGTCTTTTGAATTCTAGTGAAAATAAGGTTGAGAGGAGCTGACCAGTATATCTGTATGTAAATGTACTGGTTAAGTCTGGTTGACTTTCTCATTATAAAATTATCTCATCTGTAATATTGGGTGGAGATTACATACTGTAATCTCTTTTTTTTCTGGTGTGGCCCAGCAGTCGTGCTCTGTGCATACAGGAGCTACCTGTCGTTATCAGAGCGCCACAATGCAATTACCAGAGCTCTTATGGAGGCACTGGTCCATGACAATATGGCTGCCATTCACAGCAAGGTGCCTGCAATCAGTCACTGTAGCTCCTGCAGCATTTGTCTGTAACTCTAGAGTTATACAGTTACATTTATGCCAGGTCTGACCCAACTGAGAACATTTTTAAAATGTGAATGCGTCTTGACTTCTCCTTTTTAAATATAGGCCGTACTGTCTATGTAATCCCTCAGTCGTCCAGGTCTGATCCATAGCAAAAGACGAAGTTTAAATCTGTCGTTGTAGGAGTGAAGATGTTTCGCTCCTCATCCAAGCTGCTTCTTCAGTTCTGGTCAGATTGCTGGTGGACACTGTCTTATATCTATCTGAAGGGAGGGGCTAACTACACTGAAACTGTAAACAGCTATTGTCTCCAGTTTCAGCTTTAATGACCCTATTCAACCTGTAATGGCTCTCCTATTGTTCTCTTTGTTTCTTTTTGTTTGCTTTTGGTCTGAGGATGGAATCATAGATCAGTGAGAGATTATGTCTCAGGCCCCCATTCCTGTTTAAGGAAGGATTGTCTTTCCTAACAAAAACAGCTTCTTTAACTCCCCTCTCAAACCATTTCTTTTCTCTGGCTAAGATCTGAACCTCACTATCTTCAAAGGAGTGGTAGTGGCTGTTTACAGTTTCAGTGTGGTAACCCCTCCCTTCAGATAGATATAAGGCAGTGTCCACCAGCAATCTGAAGAAGCGGCTTGGATGAGGAACGAAACGTCTTCACTCCTACAACAATTTGTCCAGTTGACAGATTTAAACTTCGTCTGTAGGCCGTACTGTTATTTTTATTTTGCAAGTGTTTCTATCTCTGAGTTACTGAAAGAAAGAGCAGAACTGAACTGTCCATTTTCTTGTCTATGCAAATCCACTGTTCAGTTGCTGTTTTCTCACGTGACAACAAACAGTGAGTGAAAAAGCTGGTTCACATGTGTTTCTAATTTCCCCCCCTCTCTTACCCCTCCTGCCCCCCGTCCCGCTGCCTTCCTGCCCGCCCCGCACGAGCTGTCACCCATCTCTGAATTGACTGCAGATCCTGTCTCTGGATGCAATGGGCAAACACTCAACTTGTGGTTGTAGAGCCAAGTAAACGGTGACTTCGCTTCACCTCAGCGCACCCACAGCTAACCTTTTAGCCTCATGCTAACTCAGTACTTATCAGCTTTAAAGACATTTATTTTCTTTTGCTATGATGTGCATGTTTTAGAAAGTAACAGCAATGAAGTACAATTAGAGACTTACTAAGATAAACACAAATTGAAATGTTTTTTTTACTCATTTATATATGTTCCACAGTATGGCATTATATCCATCTATCTCCATGGAGACAAGCAAGTGGCACCATCAGATACCACAAGTTACAGGTCAGATTTGTGGAGAGGCAATAATACCCCTATATTAAATACATGCTAGATATGCATTTAATGCCATATTCCAGACAAAGCAATATGTCTCAGTGGCGCCATCATATACTAGCAAAAATCTTTTGCTTTAGACACCCAATCCCCATAATATATACACACGCTTTAAATTTGATTTTGCGATGTATCCTGTTCACTGACATGAAACCCAGCCTGACCAGGAGTGGGACGGCCCTGGGGACGACCAAATGCCCCAGATGTCTAGGAGATCTGAGAGGGTTCACATCTTTATCTCCTTTAAAGATAATTCTCTCACAGGGAGCCACTGATGTGCTTGTACTTCCTGTTCCTGGTCAGGACTGGAGAACTACATCTATAGTAGACACATCTATGGTGAGTTCACAGTGTGCAGAGGTAATCTCAGTGTGAGCAGATAAAAACAAAGATACTCTGAGAGGCCCAGTGTTTAAATGTTGACTTTACCTCATGTCACTTTGGTGCTGTTTTAAATTGTTTAGGTCAGTCAGGTTAGTTGTGCGTGAGATTTCAAAAGACTGTAAAGAGTAAATTTAAAATAGCTATTTTTGAAGCAATTTAATCTGAGAAAAAAAGTGTGAAGTTATGTCACAACTGGGTAACTTACATAATCTCTTGATGAATTAGCAACGTCAAACTTCAGTGTAAAAAGGCATTATGTTGTTGTTTGCTATATAGTTATAATACAATGAAGTATAAGGGTCACATAAATTATGCAGGTGCTACTAGAGTCGTAGTACTACGAGATAGACATATCGCAACCGCAGTTTAGCTGTCACCTCTCCACTCTTATGCATCAATTACCAACTGCTGAATGAAGTAGGCTACATAAACCGGACTCTTCCTTGGAAATAACCTGCATGGCTTGGTGCTCCTTGGGGCTCATTTGGCAGAACACAGGCTGTGCTCCGAGCCGAGTCACAAACAGGTGGAGTCTCACCACGTTCTTTACCCGTACTCCGCTAGGCTTTGCTTCTCTACTATTCTAAACGTAGGCACTGTACACACAATCACTGTTTAAAGATGTGCTCATTGTGGATAACTTCAGCCCCTTGTTATGGGGTTTTGAAGCCATATGCACTGGTCAGCCCTGGATTTATGCACCGGTTACGTACAGTGTAAAGTGTACAGTTTAGTCCAATACACAGAGCTGAAACTGGCCTCAGTCCCTGATCCCAAATTCTTTATGTGGAATCGACCACAGCATACTGTCCTCACTGTTCCCCAGTACATACAGAGTCTGGAGCACTGCATCCACCCCATATTTGTAGAATTGGTGAAAATCGTGCCAAGACTCCTACACCTGTATTTGGCTGTGGAGTAGTTGATGTCCTGCCCAGGAGCGCTCAGGGGTCATTCCCCGGGGAAATGATTCAACAGTTTTTAATGTTTAAAGCCAGCAATATAAAGTTCTACATCCATTGTACGTAGGTTTTTATTTAAGGTTTTAACTTAAATAAGCGAAATTATTTTGCACTCTGGTCGTGGTGGCAAATTGCTCTTCTACGTTTTGACATTGATGTCAGATCCTAAATCTTGATAAAATTACGTCTTTACTTTCACTTCAACTTTATTCTTGTAATATTTTGATTTTATTCTCGTAAATTTCCTTTATTTAGATGTTTTCTTCTTGGTTTTTCTTGATTTCATGATCTTAAATAATGAAAAGTAATCAAGAGAAAAGCGGACCTGATGAGTTTGCCAAACAGAACAAAATGGTGCGACACTGGGCCAATCCCGTACAGGGCCGTAGAATCTGGTGCCAGCACCACAAACTAGAGACAAAAAACCCCAACAAACCTGAACCCAAAGAAAAGGCAAAAACAGGACAGCTTGTCTCACCAGGTCAAAACACAAGGCTAAAGGCTTACAAAAAAGCTACATCTGTGACAAAGGCCTCCACCATGCTGTCTGGGTGGAGCACGGTGTATAGGGCAGTGTGGAACAGAGTGGATAGATGGCCTATTTACAGGCTCTGAACAGCAATGCAAATAAACTACAAAAATACTAATTATGAAACTTACAAAAACATGAATACTGTTATGGAAATCTTTACTTACAGTGTTTTACCTAATTTGTCTTTCATATAAACTGGGTACTGGTATGCAGACCTCTTAGTCCCAGTTTCTTAATTCTTATTTCAATTATATCTTATCCATTTGACTGTGAGATTCAGTACACTGTGCTCTGTCGTCCACTGTCTGATGCATATTAGACAAACTGCTTATCCTATGTCCGAAGAAGTGTTTTGGCCTTTTGATCCTTGGGTATAAACTGGTTTACTGGTTCATGTAATTCTTATCTGTGTGGTATAAATATGCTGTATGTATTGACAATGACACATCTTAGGGCAAGACGATGCTCTGTCAGGGACAGGTAGCTCTTTACAAATGTGCGCACAATTGCTTTAATAAATCAGACTCTTTGATTCGAGACAACTTCTTAGTTCATTTTATTCTTTAGTTGTTTTGCTTATAGAAATTCCACAACAATACCAAAAGGTTAATAAAATAGATGAAGGTTTAAATAAACAAAAGTGTGCCAGCACATAACAGATACTTAGCCACTAACGTCATCAAAAGTGCCATACTGCCAGACCAACTTTACACCTATGCCCAAATGACTACGTCGAATCCTACGTGTGTCACTGTTTAAGATTTTGCATAATATTTCCCCTTTAAGGCTGCTTATATCATGAAGGACATTAAAAGAAAAAGTACACACTGGTTTTCTATTGTGTGAAATACATCATGGATTTTTTTCACAGCACAATTTGCCCGTTATGTCTTACCTGTGCGACGTCCTCGCTCTTTGTTCACTCTGGGACACGGCTTTTTATCTTGGAGCGTCCTTCTGTGACAGGTGATATCAATCAAAGAACAGAAAGTCCTAGAGAAAATGTCACACTGCTGAATCTGCTCCTCACTGTTTATTTACTGGCCTCTATTCAACATTGAAGCTTAAACATCAAGCAACAATTAATGCTGCAAGCTCTCAAGGTCAAACTTATAATGGATGTAGTGTTGAAACCTTGTATAAAGCAAAGGAGGTCTGTCCATTTAGAGGTAAGTTATGCACTAGGTGTCCAGTATACAAAAGCACAATTTGATGTAGTTTGCTCTGCAGTGAATGTGAAAATGAGTTGTGCCACCCACATGAGAGACAATGCATAACTGTTTTAATAAAAGATTTTTGTATAGTTTCTGGAAATACCCTTAGACTCAATACTATGGCCATAATGTGTTTAGATAATGTGACTACAAAGAGACCACTTGGAATGGGTAGGGGAAAAGGCTACATAGTAGAATTTTATGTTTTATGTTTTGGTTCATTTGTTTTTCATATATTCAGAAACACAACAAAAACTTTTTCAGTATTTCTTTGTCATCTAAGTACCCAAGTGCAATATTTAGCCTCAACATAGACATTTGACATACATTCCTCAAAATACCTCTTAAATGAAAATGCGCCCACAAATCCTCATTCACACCTCTTATATTAAAGCACAGGCAATTTCTTGGATGTCATCAGAATCTAGTGCAGCCATTTGTTTGCACTACCTTATCTACCCGCATGTGCAGCAGATGTGATCCAGGCGGGGGCTCTCAGGTTGTGGTCGGGGTCCGGTGCAGGGTCAGTGGTAAATCAGACAGAAATGGGACAGTTCCAGAGTAGAAGACTGATTAGTAACAATAACACCCCACACTGCTGGTCCTAATGGAGGAGATGTGTTTTCTATTTAACTTTATTTATGAGGACGTCGAGGTCCTCGCTCAGTCTGGCCCCGGGGCTGGTTCATCTGGTTCAGAACACTGCAGGTAACAGGCTGAGAACACCAGGAGATAGTCCACAATCTGGGATTATGTCATACTTTATGTTTAGATATCATGGCTCAGCCAATATCTGTTACCAGTTTCAGTATTTAAAGGTGTATTAGTGTACTTTGTAACTTTTCTGGTGGAGGGTACAGCACATGCTTGTTTTTGTGGAGATGTTATTGCTTTGTCTAGAATGTTCTACAGCATGGCATTAGATTTCTCCGTTGAGACATGCAGGCGATGCCACCAGGCCAAGTTACGTACATGTAACATCAGACCATTGGAAAAAACAATGGATGTTAATTGAAAATGTGAGATAGATCAATTAGCCAAACATCCGGCAAAGCATGTCCATGGAGACAAACAGGTAGAAAAGTTACATCACATGCACCTTTAAGTACATTTTAACATACAGTTGTCTATATCATACCCATTGATAAACAAATTAATAAAAGCCAGATGGTGGGTTCAATCTCCTCCTCAAATCATTGCGTATCTTACTTTTTAGCAAGTTAGTAGTGAGAATTTGTCATAGCTGAACAGCAATGAATCACTCCATACAATTCTAACACATGAGGTCAGTTGAGGTAAGTTTGGTACTCTAACAGGTCTGAAATTGATAACTTATCAACAAGTTAAACATCAGGATAACTTATACCCATGCTATAGACAAAAATAACAAGGTTTTCAAACATGACTTCTTCCCACTCACTTTGTAGGGGAGCATGTTTCTGCGCAACACTTCTTTTAGCAGCCGCCTCCACCAAAGAGCCCTGTACGCACAAAGCTAACTGATGCCTAATTATCACTTTGTACAAGCTATTTTTATCGCTTTATTATGTGGAGAATCGCTTGTTCGGTTTCAGAGCATAAATTAGCAATGTCACCCAAAATAATGATGTATGAAAATATGAAAAGTGATGGTCAGAATTCTTGTATTAAGATGAGTCATTTTAAAACTGCAAATTTAGTTATGAGCTAGATTTACAGCCTATATAGTGTTTACACAAAATTAATTTCTAGTTTGGTAAAGCGGAAGTTATCTTTGCCCTTTTCTTGCAATGGCACAAATAAAACAAATAATCTTGAATATTCAACCAAAACACAACTGCTATTTTCTGTGATGTCTCTCGGTCTTGCATCCCATCTGTGGTCCAGCTGGCAGTTCAGGATAGTGTTTCCATGGAGACACACTGGTAAACGCTAGACATTTTCCTGCAAAATACTAAAAGAGGAGTTCAACTTTCTGAATAGAGTTTTGTGGGGAATAACTGGAGTAGACAGACAGCACCCCATTAGTGAAAATGAGCTGACCAGAGCCACACAATAATGGGCCAAAATCTCATTTAGACCAACAATGCTGCAGGAGCTGCGCCTTTGTTGGCCAAAGCTGTTTATACATATTTCAAATGTAAAAACAAACCAAGTATTTTATTTTGATGGCTCTTGTGTTTTGTTTCATTCACACATGTTTAACACACAAACCCTGCATATTTAGGAGTTCTTCTGTCAAACAGAACACACCTTGTGATGTCATGTGGTAATACAGGTCAAACGTGTGAATGAAACGAAACACAACTCCGGGTATGTTTTTGAGGAGGTAACACCATTATAACATGGCTTAAAGCTTACGAGAGTCAATTTTGCATAGTACATGACCTTTAAATCCATAACTTGACTTGACAGAACATTGAATGCTTTCTTATTAAAACTCATTAAGTTGGCTTACGGTGTTGACAACTTTCTGATCCACAGTAAACAAACTTGAAGGTCTACTGTAGTCTTTAGGGGGATTAACTGTTCCTTTGTCTAACTAATGTTTAAAGTGTACCCTCAGTCTTTCCTCGTTGTAGTTTGGAATTGTTTACAGATTTGGTATGGTATAAATCAAGCTATGTAGGAATGAGTTTATTAACTTAAATTTGTACTTGCCAAGCATTTTCTCCAATGCATCCAACACCACATGAAACCAGGCAAACTCCATAATTCAAAAAAGAGCATATTTATTGAATCACAGCATTCACACACAACAACCAAAAGGCCTTGGGGATCTCTGTGGACTACTCAAGGCTTAGAAATCCAATCTCTGCCATGCTGTTCTCATTAGATGTCTATGGGAACAAATCATGACAGTACGGATGATGTGAAACTAGATCCTACACAGCAAATACAGCATAGTCAAATCAACTCCCAGGGATTTAATATGAACTCTTTTTCAGTGTCTATATGAGACCAGGAAAGTGTTAATAATAAACCCCCCCAAAAAAGGGTCATCATGTATCTATCAAAAAAGTGTTAGTGTTAACTATTTTTAAGAGTTAATTTTGAAATTTTTTTTTCTGAGTAACTTCTAACTATTATAAAGAGTTTAAAAAAACTTTTTTTAGCTTTAATTATCTCACTTAAATTAGACAAAGTCATAACAGTTGAGACAATATGATACATAAATGTGCATCCTTAAAAAAGTTTATCAATACCAGTGAAAACCTCTCGCTTTGGTCATCTATACAATAGGAATGATATGTACAGTGTCTGAACAATGCAACCAACAAAATATCACCTGAGTTCTATTAGAAATGGGCAGCAGGCCACTGGACATTTTATCTTATGAATAAAGTTTAATCTGGTATCAACACTGAATTATTTGGAGATGTTAATGTAACCCAGATATTTTTCTGCCCCTGGTCCATCCTGCCTCACTTTTTCATGCCCATATCGCAAACCTTAGTGTGTCACGCTCTTTTAAACATGGCCATGCGCTGCAATTCTGTCGTGTGTTGTGTCGGTCCCGGGTGTTACTGAGCTGCTGCAGGTAGGCGCTTATCCCTCTAAAAGTTACGGTTCTTTCTCTAAAAATACTCTAAAGTAAGTGGGCCCCTTCCCCCCAGGCAGGAGCCCGGCCACCCCTATGCCCCCCCTGCAAGACCAGGCCGAGTGTGACTGAATGAACACACCATCCTGCAGCATTACCACAGAGGCTTTATATTTTCATACACTGGTCATGGGGTGCATACATAACAGTGTTCTATTCCACGCTTACCTAACCTCGCATTATCTCTGAAAACCTTTGCCCTGTCACTTTTAACTCCGTCTAGCCGCATTCAAATTCTGTCGGGTGGTCCGTCTGATCACTCTGCTTCAATCATCGGCTGTTACTGGGTATAACTGGCTCAAATAATGGACTACTAAACCATGAAAGCGTGAGGGACTGGGAGTCTGGATGCGGCAGATACAACACACAGCACCGGGTCACGGCACAGCTCCTGTAAAACAGGCTCCACCACGCACTGGGCTCAACCACAATCCACAGTAAGCATCAGTGTTGGGAAAAACGCCATTTAAGTATAACGCTGTTAGTAGTACCACTAACGAGTCTTCTAACTAATGACTCTTTCCTCTGTTGTAATGCCATTATAGTTACTGTAATGGGGCTTGTTATTTTAATATGAGTCTCAGCAGGTGACAGATCAGATTCAACTCTCTCGTCTCATTCAGAGGAGCTGCAAAGTTTTTCCTTTGTTTTGGAAAGTCTTTCTTTCATTGGTTTAGCGTTGGCACATGGTTTTCAACACACATGAGGAAATATGCCGATTTGTGTGGATATTATGGATATACATCGTTATTTGGTGACTCTTTGTGTTTACAGATCACTAAAAAGACGTCAACGTGGCGATAGTGGACACAGCCCTTTGCTCACGCTGCTTATCTTAAGTGCAGCTAATCTGATATCTGTTTGGTGGTTCACCTCTGGTTTTACACGTGTATCAGTGCTGTCATGTGCACATCTTTGTAATCTTCTGATATCTGTGTGTTTGGTAAATGCTGTTTGGCCACAGTCTGGTGCATAAAGGGCCCACTAGTTTGCTCTGTGTTGTTATGACTATACAGTTGTGAGTCAGTTTTGGGGAGTTTGAGCTCTGTGAATGAAAATAGCTTATAACGCTGGCTCTGGGTGCATTTGGTGATTTGCAGAACAAATAAGGCTGAATATTGCTTGTTTTTACCTGTTATCAGCCACTGGGGTGCATTTTGAGGATTTTTTGGTAATTAAATTGTTACTTTATAGAATAATACAGTATGTGCATAACTTAAGCACCATTACTTTGAATTATTTTGGGAAGTGCAGTGTCTTCATTACATTTAAAATTCATATTTGTTGTTTTATTCATGTTTGAATGCCACCAGAGAAACTTAACTGGCCCTTGCTGGCCCACCTGTAAAAAAATGTGTGTGACGTTTTACACTGTTAAAGCTATGCTAAAATGTATTGTTGACTATTGTTAAAGGGAAATATTTTACTATTCGATGGAGTACTTGATGACAAATATTTATACATGGACATAGATGATTGTTATTATGGCTATTATGACAAAATGTTATGATATTGTGAAATGCTATTTATAGTGACTTAGTTGTAATGCTTAATTATTATTGCTTGTCCTGTTTTGCACAGGCCATGTTCCAGAAACTGGATCCTTCAGAAACCTGATGTTGAGCTAAGTCCTCGAGCCTGTACCTAAAGAGGGTAAGCACACCTATTGCCCTCTGCTGTGGACACTTAATGAACTTTACTGGGCTTTGCACACATAGCCCTTTCTCTGGAACTCTCCTATTGAACTCTCGTGTCTTTTTGTGTGACCCCTGTGGATTATATGAACAGAATGTTTTTTCTTCTTTTTCTCTGTGGTTCTGTGGTGATGAACACAGACACAGTGACAGATTTGAGCCTTTCGCGCCTCGCTCTACATGAGCTGCTTCAGTGCTCCAGACATGAGCCACATCAAATGACACAGGAGATGTATCAATCGCGTGACTTTTCTTAAAGTGACACACACAGTAAAGTAAAGTGACACAGCAAGACACAGGCGATACTTTCTGAGCTCAACATGTGTTGACACATCAACTCGTTGGCTCATCATTATCAACTCGCTTCACATATACAACAAAATCCAAAAGTAATATGGAAAACAGGAAAACTCATTCACTACGACTACATCAAAGGAAACGTAGGAGCATTCATGTTTAACTAATAAATTCAGCCTCAAATTAGTTACACAAATGATAAAAACTAAAAGTTGACTTGTCTCAAATTTGAAGAGACTATCACCTGTTTGAGTTGAGCTTATCATGCCCATCTTTTTTGGTTGTCTTGATGTTGGAAGAAGGTGAAGTAGAGGTAGGGAAGCAACATCACTGTCCCAGCCTTGTAAAATAACAGCTATGCAAAGCAATGGAGTAAGCCTATTTCACTCACAAATGTACTGCATATACGTAATACATATGGGTCAAAGAATTGCTAAACATACTGTGCTCAGTCCTGAAATCCAAGGTGGCGCTACAGCTCATTGATGTAGATATTGAGAATCCTCTGGCATCACTTTGGGCTTGAAGTAGACAAGCGATATGCATCAAGCTTGTTTCATTTAAAAAAAATAAAAATAAATAAGTAAAAACAAAAAAAGATTGATATGATTATCAATTTAAACTAACATTTTTTAATTGTTAATGTAATAATATTGTTTAAGTATTTACTAATACAGGTGTATTCCTCAATGTTCGGCACTTTCATGAACTATAAAACACGTTCATAATCCACTGTTACCATTATTTTCTGAAATAAAATGTGAATGCACAAATTAGTCAATTAATGTAAATAACCATACCAGCCAAAAGTCAGAGATCATTGTGACTTCAACAAAACAGCATAAATAGCAACAAAATAAAATGTTACATTTCATTTGAGCTGCAACATGGGCTAATATACTTGCTGTAGTAGCAAGTATGAATTGTATATTGAATTTATACATGAAAAGATTTAGGTAAAATATAACCTTGCTGCATTGTATTATTGTGTAAAAAAAATAATAACTTAAGACTGAAAGTAAGAGGGAAACCGTTTGACAAGTTTGCATATTAATAGTGCATTTTGAGATATCTACATTAACATTAATATACATTAGATGTTGATACACTTTTAAAACTTTTGATGGAATAATTAGCTCAGCATTTATGCTAGCATGATAGCATGAAGTTAAGAGCTTTTGTCACTGTCAATTTTTCAACAAACCCAACTTACATGTTCATCTCAAACAATGATCTATGGTTAAAGGTAATCAAATGTCCTGTAATTTATGTCACATTGGAACAAAGTAGCTTCAGGTTGACCGTTGAAATTGTTAAGCTAATGTTAATAATATAAATGGAGGCTATTCTCTAAACTTTTGCTTTCCATTTTCTATGTAAAACAAATACAAGACAATAAAGGCATGTTTACATGAACTTCCCAATAAAAGAAGTCCAAAACACGTCCTTGGCCATTGTGCATGTGTGCGCTCTCTCGCAGAGGGGAGTGGTTATCATAGTAACTCTGTGAGGGTTATCAGGCCAAGAGTTTCTTTACTCAAAATCACTAACTGAGAGTTAGATGAGAAAACTCCTCAATGACTCAATTTTAACCCCCACTATATGACAAATGGGAGTGAAATAAAATTGGAAATGACTCACAGGGGGTAAAATCAACTCTACACTTGTTCAAAAAGGTGAACCCCCAAATTAGCTGTGTATACAAGCGTTCCCAATCTGTTGTAGCCTATAACATCTCTAGCTATAGCAAACTAAGATGACACATTGGACAGAGGATCATCTTGTGCCACCCTGGTCATGTTGTTCTGGTGTTACAATAAATTAATAAAGTTCCAATTAAATTCAAGCTAGAGTCCAAAACTAGTCACCTACACAGATTCAGGGACCCAGTGTGCTGTTCAATCACAGTTTTGGAACAAGTCGATCCAAGCTGAGAAAGGCGACCATTTTGAAGGTGATTTTTTTTTTTTTTTTTTTTTTAAGGGAAATCTAGTTATTATGGAGTGAATGAGTATCTTATGGTGAAGACATGGCAACATATTAGCATTGCCAATCCGGTGTCTCTGGAATTTCAGTTATTAGGAAAAAGTGTCCAAAAACATGCAATGAATTTTTCCACACAATTTTTAAGACAGCAGTTTTGCTAAATGGAAGAGGGGGAAAAAAATTAAAAAGCAACTCAAACCAACGTGATGTCAGAGGGGGTTACAACATTGACAAAATGTATCTAGATTTATTTTTGGAGTAGCCCGATAATGATAAGTAAAACATATTTTTGGCAATTCAGAAATATGCAGAAATATTACTTCATAATCTCATTAGGAAAACTGCAACATAAATTAGTAATTTTTTTTATTTGGAAATGTCCCAGAACTGTTTTAGGCAACTGAACATAAAACAGCAAAGAAAAAAGTAAATAAATGTACCGTATTTTCCGGACTATAAGTCGCACTTTTTTCATAGTTCAGCCGGGGGTGCATCTTATACTCAGATGCGACTTATATGTGAAATTATTAACCTGTTAAAGAGCTGACGGCACGGCCCTGGGCCGTCCCCCCTACTTTACAGCAATGTACAGTTTGCGTCACCCACACTAACAATCTACACATCAAATGAAAGCTACGGCGTTCGTCTTTTCGAATATGAAAACCATTTTCACCTGCAATCACCAAAGTGCTGACAGGAAAGCTGTTTTTACAGAAAAGCAAAAAAATTGGATTTGGACTTAACTTACCTTTGAGGGCTCTGGTTCTGTCAAACAGCAACATATTCCCAGAAAGTTGGTCTTGTTTGTCCAGAGAATATAATCCAGTGGAGAAATTATATCCACAAAATAAATTAGACCCTCCATGTCGAATCTGCTGCAGGAAAGTATTCCAAATGTGAAATCTGTCCACAAAATAAGTTAGACCCTCCATGTCGAATCTGCTGCAGGAAAGTATTCCAAATGTGAAATCTGCTTCGTCACTTTTTTGCATTTCTTTTGTCGATTTCAGGCATAATAAACTTCAGACAGTGCCAACTTTGCTTGCTTTGTTAGCTTGTGATTGACATCAAGGTTGGCCAATAAGGTGGGGGCTGTAGGTTACTGAAGCGGCAGACAGCGAATGCATGCTGCAGATGACTGAAAGTTTACACCCCACTCTCCCCCTTGTAGAATCAACCAATTACATTACACGAGGTTAGTGACGTTTTCCCCTTACAGCCAATGAGCAGCGGAACACAACGATGTATGGCAGATAGACAGATCTTATCGAGTGCGTAAACAAAGCCGAGTGGATCTAGGGACTACGTGTGTAATTCGTGTGCATTTTACGCACTGTTGTTTTCCAACAGTTTTGAGTTCTAAAAATTATGAAACAGACAAAACAAAGGAAATACGTGATCGAGGACACTGTGGATGTTTGTACAAGTTATGCTAGAGCATCTCTGACAAGTTATGCTAGAGGCATCTCTGACCCGGAGCGGTTCGTGCAAAGAGTGAAGATTCCATGGTGGACTGAAGAGTAGAGGACCTTATTTTTTGATGGACTGGATGCTGTTCTCGATCGGTAAGCATGGTTTATTCTGATATTGACATAATTGTAGGTAAAATATATCGTGTGTAATCGTTAGTGTTGCTTCTGTGCGCTCTGGCACATTTGTGTTTAGCTGTATGAATTAGACTTCATTTGTCTATTGTTTGAAAGGTGTTGTTTTATTCTGCAGTTTGCATTATTATAGGTAAAAATATAAGATGTGCACACATTACCATCTCATCTGTGCGCATGGGTGAGGCGCGCTCTGGCACGTTCCTGTGGAGAGTTACGGATCAGACTTTGTTTATTATTGATATCTGGCAGAATATAGTTCAGACAGCGACAACTGTGCTGCCCAATGATAAATCCAAATGTTATCTTCTGATTCACACCTAATTTGACAATCAACATTAGATAACTGAAGCCCCAGATTGCAGAATGTTTATGCCCGCTCTCACCGCTGTAGTATCAACCAATTACTACGCATTACGCATTACTGATGCTTTACGCTAACAGCCAATAAGCAGCTGAACAAGACGATGTATAGTTTAGCATGTTTTACTGTACACAGGTAGAGTGCGTAGTGGGACTGGGAATTATACGCATGAATGTACGCAGTATCATATCTACATTAGATTACATTTAAGTCTGAGCAAATCAAACAGATCCAGATATATTTGCATTTTCTGAAACCTGGCTATCAAATAAAATAAGTGCTAAGGAAATCAATATTGAGAATTATAAAGTTGTGACAGGCAATCTAAAGAAGGTTGTCTTGCCATTTATGTTAAAGATCACCTGTCTGTGGACCTTCTATTCTCGTGCTTAAAGTCTAAATGCTTTGAATATATGTCTCTGTCTGTTCGCTATGTAAATGATCATGATAAAAAACTGGCTATTGCTGGTATTTATCCTGTGCCTTCAGCACCCATCTTAATCTTAATGATCTATTCATGTCGCTTTCTTAACTGTAAAATTACCAGGTCCTAGTAATGGGCGATATAAATATTAACTGGCTGGGGAAAGAGACCTATGCAATGACCTGAATCTCACTCAACTAATTTCTTTTCTAGACCTGACCCTAGAAATTTAAATAAAAGGCACGTGCCATGATATAATCTTAACAAACAAACCCCATAATTATAAGGCAAATGGTGTTTTCCCACTGGATTTTTGTCCAATTGGGTCTATACAAAAGTTAAAAAGACACACCCATGTGTAAAGGTGAAAAGATCATATAAACATTTCACTGAGCAAGCCTTCATCTCTGACCCGTGTTACAGTGATATCGGGTTAGCATTCCCTGACCCTGATATGGCCTTAAATTGTTTTATTAAAACATTAGAAAGAAAAACTGAAACAATCCATGGTTCAACACAGAAATAGGAAGTTTAATTAGAGAAAGAAATGCTGCCTGGAAAACTGCACACACAACTAGGTCAGATTTGGATTGGGCATTTTTTGTAAAAAAAAAAAAAAAGAAAAAAGAAATAGACCTTTTTCAACAGTTAGAAAGGCAAAAACTTCTTACTTCATGTCTGCGCTGATAGAGAGTCATGGAAATCCACAGAAGTTCTGGAGGACAGTAAGATCCTTCTTAGAACCTAGTATTCATGCATTTTATTGGATTTAGCTATTGTAAATTCCAAAGAGAATATATGTGATGCTTTTAATAGGAATTTTATCTTTGCCTGTGATATTTTGGATAATAATGGTGATCCATGTCCCACATACAGTTCTTTTAAAGCGCAAACGAAAAACTGGTTATGGTCAAACTAAACATGCACTCATCTATAGTGGCAATGTGATTTTAACTTTTCTATAGAGATATATTTGCATGTATGGAGGGGGTGGGTATAAAATGTAACTGTCTTGAATGCCAAACTGACTGTAATAATGAGGACTGTGCAATGAATGGAATGTGTAATATTTTGTAGATTCAGTAGATCATAAAATCTTAAAATCCTCTTGAAGTGCCTGAAGCAGATTTGACAATACTACATGTAATTGGTTCCAAAATTATCTTTCAAACAGAGCCCAGGCAGTAGTAGCCGATGGGTTGAAATCAAATTTTTAAACTTTAAGCAAAGGAGTGCCCCAAGGCTCAATGTTGGGCCCCCATGTTATTTTTTTTGTTTTACCATATTTATTAATTCTGTTGGTTGCAATTAAAGAGAAAGCGTCATGCATGTATATGCAGATGGTGTATGTTTTGATGTTTTGTACGTAAGTGCTCCCTCTGCTGATCAGGCGATTTTAAAACTGCAGCAAGATTTTGATGAAATCCAAAATTCCCTTGAACATCTTAAATTATCATTGAATGCAAAAGTAGGATAGTATATTATTTTTTGTTTAAAAAAATAGTTTTTGTGTTGTGCAAGCTACAAATCTTTATGCACTAAATGGTCCACCTATAAATATCTTGGGTTTTGGCTTGACGAAAACTTATATTTTAAAATACATATACTTTTGTTTCATAACAGGTGATGAATTTAAAACCCATCACTGTACACTCTATGAAAAAGTAGGTTGGCCATTGCTATCTGACAGAAGAGAACAACACTGTATAAAATGTATTTATAAGGGACTACTTGATAAACTGTCTGAATATCTAACTTGCTTGTTGAACTTTGATACGGGAACTTTTAATACAAGATCTCATGATTGTCTAAGTCTAAAAACTGGCCAGAGTATAACTGAAATACGAAAAAAAGCTTTCAGTTATTTTGCTTCCCAAAAATGGAGTACATTTCAAGGACATGCAAAACCGAATGCATTGGTGCCACAAATGCACTTGTTTTGTTTGTTTTTGTTTGTATTTTTTTGTATTTTAACAGGGCGCTCATGAAAAAGAGTTTGAGTGCTCTCATTGGGCTCTCCCTGTATAAATAAAGGTAAATCAAAATGAAAATTTGCTGTCAAGACCGGCAGCTCCACACAAAATAATACAACCTGAATGACAATTTCAGCACCCATGGCAATTTCTGGAATAAAGTGAGTATTATATATTCTTTGGAAATGCCATAACTGAAAAGTATTTTTATGATGTGATTATGCCAATGCTATAGAATTAACAGATCACCAATACTTCATTTCCTACAGCCAGTCTATTTGTTTGTTATTATGGCAACACAAAAAACATTGAACTTCTCACCCGGATGATCTACATCCCCTCACTTGTTCACTGCCTTTTTCAGCTGCACGCCAACATTACTAATAGATTTCAGTTCAAAATTGTCCACCTCCTCTTTATTTGCAGTGATTTAATATGACTAGACTAAAATATTTTATACTGTTTTGAGGCCTGGAACCTCCCTGCTCCTCTTCACCTCCCCAGAGCTTCTGTCTTTTCCACTGCGTTCACATAAGGTCGCAGCTCGCTCCCACACACAGTACGCTCTTGTTGCTTTGTCCATATGGGCTTTCTGTCTATCTTGGCCCATAAACTAGAGATGATCATGTTGACTCTGGTTTTATCCAACAGCGCAACAATCAAGCACTATCAACATCATATGGAAGGATAACGAGCTTGTTGAGAAGAAGGTCCATGAGTAAATTGTTCCAGCTAACCAAATAGTTTTCAAAAATAAACTGTCTAAACTTGGACCAGTGAAGGCAGAAAGGAGACCACCAGCATGTTTCACTGGAAGCAGTACCTAGACTAGAATTATTCAGTCTGTCAATTAAGGGGTAAGTGTTATATACATTTTATTGAGACATGTTTTGCAGAGGTAATGAAAACTTATGTTAATATTCACTCAGCATCACTCTATTGCAATGGTAAATAATGACAGATGGATTTTCAGACAGTGTTGGGCAAACACCCAAGTAGCATTTTGACATATGTATTCATTTACATTGTTCAAAGGTGGGTTGAGTCACCAAAAAGTGTATACAAGTAAAATTACTGTTCAAAATAATATTACTATCAAGTACAAAGTAGTTGTCCATGAAATTACTTGCCAAGCAACTGTCAAGACCTTATATCTGCATTACAATTTCGTAATAAGTTTATGTAATTGGAAGTACAAAACATTAAAGATCCTATATTACACAAAATTGACTCTTGTGGGCTTTAAGTTGTGTTTTAATACTGATACCTGGAGTTGTGTTTTGTTTCTTTCACACAGTGAATGCTAGTTTATTAGTTTATCTACATGTCCAAAGCTCAAAATGTTCTGTTCCACCTTGTGATGTCATGAAATAGTAGTTTTCAAATTAACAGCTACCTTACCCTTTAGTTCAGTAGAGATTGGCAATTCCAGGGCTGAAATTAGAGTGTGTGGTGTTTAAAAACACAGTGGAGCACTTCCTGTATTACCATATTATATCAAAAGATGGAACAGAGTGTTTTCCATTTGAGAGAAGAACTCAGGCTAAATATGCAGGGTTTGTGTGTTGAAGATGTGTGAAAGCAAAGCACAACTCCAGGTATTTTTGTGATGAGTAAACAACATTATAACATAGATCAGAACACAGTGTAATGTGGACCCTTTAAATAATGTGCAAAATAGATAGACCACAAAAGAGTAACTCATATAGAATTATTATATAGAAATGTATTCTCAATACACTCAATTAGGAATAAATGTATGGTGTCTGAAAGCTATTCTAAGAAGTCCAAGTTACTCAAGTAAATGTACTAGAGTAAATGTATTGGAGTGCTTCACCCCACTTGACCTGTTTATTTAAAATCTTTATCAAGGCCTACTTAGCAGCATGGATCATGGTTAGCTATTACTGATGTATATTAAACTGTCAAAATATCAGTCAAGCACAACAACATGTTTGTTGCAATTTCTTGTCCTTCAGCTGTCAGACTGTGTGGTATAATGTCATTAAACTTTGGTTGTTGCGACTTTGAGCAGCCTGCAGTTATTTGTGTAATAAAAAGGACTGCAAAAGTGCATATTTTGACTGTCGCTCTGTGTGGCATGGAAAACAAAGGCATCAGTCACTCAGGACTATGTGCCATGGAGCTATGGAGCACAGTGTGCAGTATAGAACACATGTGAACTGTGTGGACTCCATCTTTGAAGTGGAGTCAACAGTGCACAATTCAACACTCTAGTCCTTTGAGCCTGCACAGTATTTACACTACAGAGGAACTGCACAGCCACATACCCAATGCATTGTGAAATATATTCTATATTCAGC
>KN483452.1:26287-84788 GCA_000787095.1 Periophthalmodon schlosseri | reverse complement strand
GCATAATAATAATAATAATAATAATAATAATAATAATAATAATAAATCTAATAATAACACTGATCCAAACGCTCAAAGTCATTTTACAATTTCATGCATTATTCATTCACTCCACACTCTGTGGTGGAAAGCTACTATTGTAGCCACAGCTCCCCTGGGCCAGACTGATGGAAGCAAGGTTGCCAATCTGTGGCATCGGCCCCCCTGACCACCACCAACTGTCATGCACACACACCATTTTCATGCTAGGCAATGTGGGTGAAGTTCCTTGCTTAAGGACACAATGATTCCCACTGTGGCACCAGGAATACCCAGTGGTCTCCCATCCAATACTAACCAGGCCCTGCCTTGCTTAGCTTCTGAGATCTGATGAGATCAGGCTTTGACAAGGTTTGGCCACAATCAGCATTATCAGCAACATCAGCAATATGTATGCCAATAGCTAAAATACACTGCCCTTGATAAAGGATTGTAAAACTGCAAAGCCATTTTTTTTTCAAACTGGTTCCAAACTGTTTGAAGCAAACATAATTTTTATTGACTTTTCATGCAAAATAATTTCATACCACAATAGCTTTCAACCATTTTAGACTTAAAACTGTACAGATTGAAGATTATAGCAGGTCCACAAGGAACTGCTTTTTGTCCTTTGCTGTTTATTTGGTAGACTGCAAACATGAACATACCACTATTGCTACTATTTTAAAACCACTGTCAACACAGGCCTGGGATCTTGTCTGCAGTTCATAGAGTTTATGTGTGCTAAAAGTGTAATTTCCACTTTATGATAATGTTTTTGTAATATGCATAGTGCTTTAAAATGTTATATTCTTATTAAAGTGCAATATCCCTGACATTTGTTCTGCAGCTCATAGACTTTGGTTAAAAATTAACATTTAGCCATGGAAGAAAGTCATGACCTAACCTTGACGATTTCTTTTATTTAGTCAGGGGCCAATAAAAAGATCAATATTGTGGAGTGGAGAAAATTAACCATCTCATTCTTGGTTACCACTGGCATCTCCTTGCTCCAGTTTGTGGAAAACATTTCTGATGGTAGTTTCAGGAAAAGTCTGACAGTTAAAACACCTGCTGTCTAGGTACAATGTGAGCTATACTTGGATTAGCTGCTGGACACAGTTCATTTTAACAGGTGAAATTACAAAATAAAAAAAATAAAAAAACTTTCAGCATAAGTGCCAGAACTATTCTTAAACTGCTCTGAAAAGTAAATTTGGGACAATGTGTAATGCAAATATATAAATAAACATTCTTACTCAGTGTTGGCTCAAGTTGTTTTGCAGTTACAACATTTGAATGTGCCAGATTGTGTAACACTGTACTGAGCATTTGCTATATACTCTATATGCATCACATCAGCTGAAAGCTTTGTTTTGTATCTATGTTTGCCTGCATTGTCCCTGCTAAATAAAAAAGTCAATAAATAAAATAAAAATTTTGCTTGTATCACATCTTATTTAAACAAGTCCTGTCCATTACACATCATTCAGTGTTCTTGTGGCTGTCTGTTGTCTATCACAGTTACAGAGTTACCCTGACAGCACAAGCAAAAGTCTCTTATCTCCACGACAATAGGGACTACAAACAAGCAGCAATGCGTCAAGCATAGAACTGAAGCAATCATCCAAAATCAGATTGGACAAACACATTCTACACAGTCCTTTTTGTTATGGGGATCTAGTTCAGGGCTTATCGCAGGTACCTCACAGTTTGACATTATGGGATCATACTACTGATAACACACATAATGCAAGATTGTGATATTGCGTTAAATTGCAAAATAACCTTTTGATTAAACTGTTTTGTATAAACAGTACATTTCTCTGTAACAAATAAGGTATCCCCAAATGTAAAACACTACTGCATTTTGTTTCACCACACTATTCCTCTTGTGCTACTACAACTTTCGACATACCTACTAGTATGTTAATACATTTTAATTGTGATTTTGAAATAACAATGAATGAAACAAAATGCAGTGCAAAATGCAGTGATTTTACTTTACCAAACCCCTATGTTACCAAACTTATCCCTACTTCTTTCATTGAAAGGTCTCCGTAGCTGTTAAATTGTCCAAAAAATTCACTGCCCACAAATTTCTTCCAAGTTGGATTTATCTGCACATTAGTCAAATGACATGAGATTCAGTGTCATTATCCAGAACCCACTGCAACTGAAGACTGCATTGTCCTTATTATCTCGGCTTCAAATGGAAACCAAAAATAAATAAATAAAAAATAGCAACACAAAACAAAGCTAGTGTAAACAATATTAATCACTGTCATAAGAGCCAAGACACGCACAATACAACATTATAACAATACCACACTACACATAATACACAAGTGACACACAGTCTAGTCACAAAACAACAGCAAAAATAAGATTGGGTTACATAATATGCCAAAGAGGGCAAGCTTAAATTGCTATGTATTTTTGCAGAAGTCTCAGACAGTGTGACAAAGCAGTAATGAATGCTTGGCCCAAGCTAATGTGTTTATGAGGCATGAGATCGAATGACACGATCTACTGAGCAAACAGGAGGCAATTCCATTCTGCCAAAGAGGGGATAAGATACGCACACTGTGATGAATATGGTATAATTTGGTTATACAATATTACATAATGTCCTTATCAAAGATGGCTAAATGAGAAGCTTATTACTAAATCATTTCTAAGCAATACTTTGAAATTTGCATAAAAAGTGTGACATGTTATAGGCTATATGATTCATAATACGCTCAATCATTTAAAAAAAAAAAATTGGATTAAATATTTGTTTTAATAACTGTAATATGATCCCTTTTTAATGAAACAATATGCATAATAGTATCTTCAACTGTCCTCATTTTGTCGTGGCGTTTCCACAGCAAACCAAAAGCATTTGTTTTAAATCAGATGAACTTACAGTTGCAAAAGTCTGTCATATTGTGACCGAAGTAGGGAATGTGGGTTAAGTGTCTTGCTTACGAGGAAAATGTAATTTGTCTAAACCAGCTCACAACAGGGCCCTATATCTGTGAGACAGTATTTGCTACGGTTATAGTTCAGCTGTGGCAAAGATGTCTTATTATTATTATTACCAACATAACTGACCTAGAATATGAAGTGCAAATAGTCATCTGTAAATGACATAATATAATATACAAACAATGGGTTTTTTGTGCTTACATTTAGGTCACTGTTCCACATTGAGCTTATGAATTCAAGAAAAAATATAGTTTCCCTGGCTATTGCATTGATGAAAAATTAATTATTCTGTCCTACTTACCTTGAGATTAGAATATCATCCCACCATTATAAGAAAAAAAATCACTGTGAGAATAACAGTTGTAATATGAAAATTGAGAAATTAAAGTTATGAGTGATTGCACTTAGCGCTCCAGTGGTGACTAAATCTGTATAATTATATGTTACTGTGTTATAATTGCACAAATGACCAAATTATGGCATGCATTTATGTGGCACATATGGTTTTTTTTACACCCATCTCTAAAACAGTAACTGCGCCCAATTTCAGACTCGCAATAATTACCCATGGAAAGCTATAATATACTTCAGCTGTTGTGACATCATCAATAAGGGACTGCCAGCATGACTGGGACAAGACAGAGGCGCCCCCTCACAGACACAACCTGGATCTGATCAGCACATACCATGACTCACCGGACACCTCTTCAGGGCCTGTTATTTCTTTCACAGTCATTCCAAAGTGAAAAAGGGTTTTGCTTTATCAAAGGCTATATCAAATTGAATATCTTTGGCTATTTAAAAGTACTCAACCCAGAATAAAGTTGTGAAATTACTAGCTAAACTTCAGATGTACATAGTAAATACCATATTAAATTGTGCTCCATAGGATTATGGCATGCAAGGGCCTACACAACTCATATTTTTCACTTTTGTAGTAGTAATTGTACAGTCCACAAGGGGATCTTGCAGCGTTCGAAAACCAGTTGTCATCATTTTATTTGTCTGGGATTTATACAGTAACCATATGATTTTTTTTTTTTTTTAATGGAATACAGTCATTTGTAAGAGGTTAACACTGATGGATATCATGTTTTCATAATAGCAATAATCAAGGGCTTTCTATCAAGCACTTGATAGATTGTGTTGGCCTCAAAATCTCATTCAGTGCACTTGTGCACTACAGAGTGTTTGCAGTGCTAAAAATGGTTAAGAATTACAGTACCACCCTATGATAGGTAAACCTTAAATAATAACACATGAACAAACTCTTAATATATTAAGAATCATTCAGACAATAATAATTACTTGAGGTTAAAGAATTAATTCAGTAGTTAAAAAAAAATCTTAATGAAGTATAATTCTGTTCATGCTTAATTGAGGCTAATTAAAGTAGATATTAGTTATAAAGTGTAACCATAATTACCTAGAGCTTCACTGCTATTATAATTAAATGTAATTTTAATACAAAGAGATTTTTTTTAAAAATCACGTAAACTTTTTTCAAAGTTTTATTTCACAAGTAATGACAAAGAGACAACAAGGACACTCTGTCTTCTACTTTCCATTTTCATTGGATTAAATAAACACACCACTCACTGCACTGTTCCATTTGCACTCAGAAAACCCATTTATTTCCTCCTTTGTTTTGCAAGTGCTTGTGTTTTATTCCTTACTTGTGTACCAGGCCACCCGTGAGAACACCTTTGCAAAACAGTTTCAGACACTTCCTCTTACAATATATTAATCCATGCTTTTGCTCTATAGTAAAGTAGTCCGACACACACGGCTATGATTCAACACGGCTGTAAAACATGTGTGGTTGGATTTGACAAGAAACTGCTGGCTGGGTTAATAAATTAACTGGGTCTGCCGATGGATGGATCGCTCATGAACAAGGTCAGTGTCAACTATGAGGCCTTACAGCTCAGTGAGAACATCTGTGCGGCCTTTACCAGTCAAAGCCACCGAGGAAAATATTATGACGAGTAGGCGGACATTCCTCAGGGCAAATTTATGTGGGTCTATAAAATCACAAGCACATCACTCAAATCTTTAAGTTGTTACTTATAAAAATGGCTCATACAAAAGAAACATAAATATAAAACAGCTATATACAAAGATAGGCCAACGTTTTGGTCTTTTTCAACAGTATTTTCAACACAGTTTCTCTGTCTTCACTGATAAATATGTACAGAGGCAGAGTCCATCAACATGGCATCCTGGATTAGAACTCTTGCAAAATCACTGCTTAAAAATCTAAAATGTAGCTGGCGGCTATGCTGTCTGGTTGTCTCCATGGAGATGTTGCTCTGATGTTCCACAGTAGGACATTAAACTAATCTATTTATGGAGACTTGGAGGTAAAGCCACAGTATGGATGTTTTTCATGGTATCTTTTATTGATGAAAACGCCTGTAATTGGGGGAAAAAAAGCACAAATTTTAATGCCATACTGTGTAACATTCCAGGCGAAGCAATAACATCTCCATAAAGACAAGTAGGTAACAAACTCCACACCAGTTACACAGTGTACCTTTAATGTTTTAAAATTATGATATTTTATGAAGACTATTAACCAAAATGATTTGAATAAATTAGGTGTTGTTGACACCACTATGACTATGCAATATTTTCAAAGTATGCTGTAGTAATTTTCAACATCAATCATTAAGTTTTTAAGTGGATGTGTTTTAAATCTGTCTGTAAAATGACCTGCGTCTATTTTGTCTATCTTGATTGTGATTGCAGTGACCCAGAAATCTCCATAAATTACTGCTGGAGAAGTGCTAAAGTTAGTTATAGGTCTTGAGCTCTGACAGTCTCTAAAAGTATAACAGAAAATTACCTATACATACCAGATTTATCAGGGTTCCAATATAAGTTAAAGGTACTGTAGTCCAATCCCTTTTGACAATAACAAATGTATACAGTGTTGCACTCAGTGAGCAAAAGAACTAGCTTGGAACACTTTTGAAGGCACATGAAAACACAATTTGGTTCTTGCTGTAAAAACACAAGTCATTTAAGATTTGGGATTTCCCAGTGCAATCTTGATACAATTAGCTATGCGGATCAGTGTATAAAGTTTCAAAGCAGTCTTTTATTCCACATAGTGAACCATAGCAAGGTCAATGGTCTTTAGTGTTCCGTCACTGTCAAGCCAACAAGAAGTATGAGCAAATAGTCCCATAGCTGGCTCATTATTTACCTCTCCAAAGAGTTTGTTTACATTAACGGCACTCTCACTTAAACGTGCGTCTTGACCCCTACTGAAGGGTTAGCAGCCCCCTGTTTGTCATGTGCCCCCGAGATCCAGTGATAGCAATCTGTAGTGTTCTTGTTATTCCTGGACTGCGCGGCGCATTTGGTACAGTAGACAATTCCCAGGGCCACCATCACCACGACGAAGATGCAAATAGGCACAAGAAGGCCAACCAAAAGCCAAGTGGTGCTCTGGCTCTGCTCTCTGTCAGTTTGAACAGAATCCAAGTCGACTCCATTGCCAACACCTGAGGAATCCAGAGGAGGGTTGGACTTTGTGGGAAAAAATGGTTTAGAGGATGCTGTGATATCCTCATAGTCCTTCGCAATTTCCTCCTCCTCTGCTGCCCCAGGGGAATGAGAGGTGATGTTGTATGGTTCCTCTCCTCTAGGGTCAATGGGTACTTCATAGTCATAGTCAGGAGGTGCCTTATAGTCTATGAAGGGATCCTGGTTTACAAGTTTGGTGCTAGGGGTTATAATGGAAACCCACCAAGCACCTGCTGAGACTGTGGAGGTGGGCAGTAATATAGGGTGAGCTGTGGTAGTCTCCTCCTCAGCTTCATACCAGTCTGATGGGGTGCTAGAGATAGGGGTTGGCGGGGATATTGTAGGGATAGCAGTTGCAACAATTTCTGACTGTAAATGCTCTCCCCCTAGTAACCATAAGTCAGGGTCTGAATGATTAATATCTTCTGGCTCAGTAGTTCCCTCTGTTGGGAAATTAAGTGCTTGCTTTGCATTTTCTGCCTCTGGCGACCTAGTGACCCAAATGATATCATCATCCCTAACTTTGGGTGCATCTGTGAGCCAATAGTCCTCTGATCCATAGTCTTCAGTTGGAGGGGCTTGGTGTGTGGCCCAGGGGAAAGAAGGGGTAGTAGCATAACGGTCATCCCTTTCACCAATCTTTTGACAGGAATACAAATCTTCCATAAGTGCATACCCCACCTCACAATAGCATTCAAATCCACCTTCGTAATTGACGCACATCTGCTCACAAGTCCCGGCAATCTGACATTCGTCGATATCCTGGCAGCGGCTGGGGTCCTCCAGCAGTGGGGAGTAGCCCAGATGGCAGTGGCAGATATGAGAACCCGGGGTGTTCTCACAAGCATGCTCACATGGGTCATTAGCACATTCATCCACATCGTCACACTCGCTGTCCTCGCCTGCTTGGTATCCTTTGCGACACGTGCAATGAAAAGTACCAGGTGCATTGACACAGAGCTGCTCACAGGGACTCTGCAAGCACTCGTCCACGTCCACACATCCGCGCTCGTCCGGTGCCAGCATGTAGCCCTCGGGACAGGCACAGCGGTACCCATCAGAAAGAGGTAGGCACTCGTACTCACATGGCGCTTCTTGGCACGCATCAAGCAGCTCACAACTTTGCCCGTCTTGTCCCAGCTGATAACCATCGGCGCATTCGCAAAAAAACTGCTCGCCCGTCTGTTTACAAAAATGCTCGCAGCCGCCATTGGCATCGTCGCACCAGTTGTATTGAAGTGGCATGTCAAGGCAAATTGGCGAGTTTTTGGACCAACCTGCCAAGCCATTATCTTGGAGCATGCATAAAACCGTCTCCTGCTTTTCGCCGGGACAAGGTACGGTGGCCACGGAACCAAAGGGGACATGGGTCAGAATAGTGCTTAGAAGGTTAAATGGGGTGTTGTAGAGCACACTGCCTGCCCCCTCGCTAGGCAGGGCATCACACATTTGCCGGTAGCCATAGTAGCAGAGATAAGCTTCAACATGAACTGAGCAAGAACCATCCATCCACTTGAAGTTGTCGGTTGGTTCAGTTGTGCTGTACCCCATGGCAACACAGCGTGGCACAGAGCACATACTAGGAGAGTCATCCTTGAGCCAATTGGTGTATTCCGTATCCTGGTCACCTGTCGTCCAGGAGTACCCCCGCAGCGGACGTGTGCCGGTACATTGTCTCGGCAGACGCTGAAGGCCTATCCACACCTGCACCTTGGTTTTCGAGTACCTTAAATCCACAGTAGAAAACAAAGAGGCAATAGTCTTGGCTTCCTCACTGCGTTTGATTGTGGCTAGGTTGCCCCCCTTTTCTTTGCAAGCCCTCCATGAGTCTAGAAAAGTTTTGCGCTGGAAGTAGACCACATAACAGCCCTCAGCATTGCACAGAGCATCCCTTTCTCTCAGATCCTGGCAGAAGACTGAAGAAAGTCCAAAAAGAAAGTTCCAAAGACATAGGATAAAACAGACTCCAGCGCGGCTCACCAGGGGGCCCATTCTCTTCAAAAGACAGATGCTATCACACCGGTCCTTTGCACTTTCCCCTCGCCTGATAGTGCTCTTGCAAGTCGAGGCCTCTTATCTCGGCCTGCTGTAATCCCTATCTAAACTTTTCCCTTTTCATTGGAACACTTTCTGTGCGCTTGTCTCTGCTCCTGACTCTAGCCCTTCAAAACAGCTCTGTGCTGAAGTTGAGTGCACACAGACCGTCCCAGGGCAAGCGGGGAGGGGAGAGAGGAGAGAGAGGAGGGGGATTGCCAAAAAGAGGGTGGGCAAATGGAGAGAGAGAAAAAGAAGGATGCAAAGTGGGGGGGGGGTTAGATGTAGTGTATGTCAGGATGGGGGAAGGTGAAGCGGACTGTGCATTTCTTTCTTGGGAGAGCTGAGCATGTCATATGGTTTTCATAATCCCAATTCCAGGGACATATTTGGGACACTTCCATTCACCGACGCACACAAAACAGCATTGTAGAGTGGATGGGAGAGAGGCTGCGAGAGTTTGTTAGCAAACAAATCTCACCTGAAGGCAACTACAACAATCAAAGATGACCTGATAAAAATTGTACAAGTTCAGTCACGAGGGCCCATTTGCTAGTCATGCTGTTTAAAGTTATGGAGATTTGTTCCATGCATAATGCACAATGACATTGTACATCAGAATGCCCAATGGCTTTGGGCTCGACTTGAACATGTGCTTTCTATACAATGAAGAAAAAACAATTAAACTACTGTAGAAGCTCCAAGAGGACTGCACTCCAATAACAGATTTACTGGCTTAGAAGTAAATGATCAAAACTCTGAAAAATATCAACGTAATAAATACACCTCTGAGAGGTATTTTGTCCAGTGGTGGATAAAGTGCTCAATTTTGTTCAGGTTAGGGTTAAATAAAAGTACAGATATAGAGGTAAAAAGTTAAGAAAAAGTATCACATGAAAAGTCAACTTAAGTAAAAATATTTAAGTACCTGTTGTACTAAATGCTTAAATATAGCGATATTGATTTAAAAAAAAAAGCTATATATTTTGGTCAACAGTAGCAATACGAATCAATTTCTTAAATTTTTCTTATGAATATTGTGTCTTTATTTTTGTTTGCTCAAAGCTTGAACTTGACAACTTTATTCAGGATGTTATCACGAACATGGTAAAAATCATATGAAAAGTACTTTTTACTTTTCAGTCCAGTTAAAAAATTTAGTGGAGTAGAAAGTATAGATACTTGCTCTCACATGTAATGAAGTAAAAGTAAAAAGTATCCATTGTAAAATCCTGAACATGAAACAATAATGTGGGGATAATGGTGCTACTTTCTGAAGGTATTGTGAATAAAATTATTTCTCTTTTGTTTGTGCTGACTGAGAGGGTGTCGAACTTTGTATCGGTTTTTGTTTCATGTGGATAGGCCCCATAATTACAGATAGATATCTAATATCTGATATTAACCATTAATCAGATCAACAAATATACAATCTGACAGTGAGACAGCAAATTCTGTCATAAAATTCTGACCTGAGTCCATCTTATTTTTAAACTAGGGTTTCAAGAATGCTGTGATGGGAAAACACAACTATCTATTTCTAATTCTAATACTAGCGCTAATTTCAAAAAGATTGTGCAGGTGACTTCCTATAAAACCTTTTCTATCTGGACATCAAGAAGGTGAAAAGTATACTTTTTAAATCATCAGTGGTATAGAATATTTTAATCCGAATTCACAAGGCTTTTAATTCTTGTCCATGATCTCTGTACTCTGCATCAAAGCACTCATAATCCATGGAAACTTGAATAAAATACCTTCCCAGACTAATACCGTAACCCAGGGCCTGAAAGCTGAGCCTTGTGGACTGAGCACCATATATCCATACAAAACAAAAACACTGGAGAGTCGCGGAGGTCATTGCTGGAGAGGAAGAGGCCTCTGGGTTTGCAATGAAAACAAGGACTGGTCCCGTGAAATAGAGACATGCTCTGAGGGGTCCCAGGCTAAAGGGGAGAAAGGTGGGGCAGTAGCAGGACGTGTGTATGTGGGTGCATGTATGTGTATGTAATAAATCCAGACTGTTTTTGGAGACCCCATGCTGCGTCAGAGCACCTCAGTATTTAAATCCGCGGCCTTCACAGCACCTGGAGCTACAGCACATGTCAGACAAAGCACACCATGGACACAATATTCTGTACACGGACAAGGAAACATCTGGTCCGTAGCCAAGATAAGACAGATCCAAATAATGAACTATATCATAATATCCAGCTTATAGAGATCCTGGCTTTTTTGTCAGAATCAAAACAAATGAAATTCAATGTACTACACTCATTTAAGATTCTCTGACAAAGACCAAGTTGACCAAGTTGCTCATTTAATGTGAATATTTTCTTTTATTAGTAAGTAATTCAGACCTATACTCTAAAAGTTAGAACAAGGTAAATATGGACAGTCACAGCTTGAAACTGAAAGTAGGCATTGTTTAAAGCTAATCTTTAATAATGACTCTTGGAAAGTCACAACGTCTTTGTTTCTAATTCTAAGAACTCCCTTTGAAAAGAGAAAGTTTCTGAAAATGCCAAATGCTAACTTAAGTTAATTCTCATGTTCCGTTCTGGACACAGTTCTCTTACCTTGGTAACTAGTGTGACTCAGCTTTTACAACCACTCCATCTCACAGTTTGACACTTTTAAATAGCCATTAGCTTTCAGAAGCACTCCATTTCTATCCACATTAATAATATTTTCAAAGCACTTTTCTTTCTTGTACATTTTTGGCTCAGTATTTGACGGCTTCTTCTTCCACTTGACTTTGTGGATTACAAAGAATGGTTCTATGAACATGCATATAAAGTCTTATCCTCCACAAAGCAGTTACTGAATCCTAGTTACTTAACCTTAGTTGAGTCTGACCTTGGGTTTACAATATCCGGGTCAATTGTACCCCACTGTGCCATCACTTAAACCCAGCACCTTTCCTAACAGCCCTGTTTTATGGTAATATGACGTTTTGAGGTCAACTGCTGTTTAACGTTCATGACCGGACTTTAGCCACTGCTTGCTAAACAGAGTTTGACCCTTTGTGTCTATGCCTGTCTCCCAGAATCCATCACTGCTGCAGTGGACAGCATAAAAAAACGTGTGGGTCACTATGACCAGAGTCAATCCTTCTGCAGCAAAACAGAGCGAGGGCAAAGTGTCTGGAAGCTTAATGAGGTAATCTCAAAACACATGATTTCATTTACCCTCACTTCTGACAAATATGTCTCAGCATACAAACACGAGCTCCAGGCAGCCAGCTGAAATATAGTCACTCAAAAATATCTGCATGCTGAATGTTTGAGTTTAGAAACCATTTGGAAATAGAAATTCAGAAAATGTCATCACGTGGACTGAAAACATGTCAGCACATAACACAACTACTACGACATAACTCTTCTTTCGCTGTCAGTCATTTCAATCACTCCAGGTCTGAGCTGAGGACTGGCACAACTGTGTTTCCCCTTGTGTGATAATGGTTAGATCCTGGATTGTGCGCAAAGCAGGGGTCAGAAACAAAGCTTAACTTAATAGCCTATAGGCCTAACGAATGCTATTCACTCAAAAGTGACAAACAGTCTATTTGGAACACAAAAGAGTGAGGACACCAGAGACAGTGAGATGAGGTTGTGAGGAAGTAAAAGAAGAAAAAAACAACAGACAACGCAGTGATAAACTATAGCACAGTAAAACGGCGTAGACCCACTGGTCAGTGAACAACCTGTGCGGGTCTGCCGCTATACAGAAGGTGAGTGTACGAGTGGGAAAAAGTGAAATATATGTTCACGCACACGTGCATAGGGATGTGCGCAAGCACTGAGCACCCACTTGAAAAAAACATCAATCAGTGCTTATGCTAGCAGGATTTTAGTCACGCCTTTAAACTTAAAAAAACAGCCTGTGCCCATATGTTCCCAAAGCATGTGTTTTGTTCTCTCCATCACTGTCAGTCGTCCCTGTGTGATGCCTGTGACTCTGAAATGCCATATTATTTTTCGCACATTCTTAAGCTCTACTCTATTTTTCAGCTTGGACCTTAAAGCTTGTGTACCCAATGTTTTGTTTTTGTTTTTTTGATAAATGAGTACATTTTGTGTTTTCCCACAGAGTATATTGTTAAAGCAGCACTGTGTGACAAAATGAGACCACTTCTACTGTTTGTAGAAAACAATAAAGTATTTTTTATCTCCCAACACTCTGCAAAAATGGCCGAAAGCAGCACTCTGATTGGCTGCACTTGGGCTCACTGAAAAAAGCTGATCTAAAGCCACTCACGCACCCGAAAATGAAAGCTTGTGGATATTAACAATGTGCTAAAGGGTTTGTGAGAGCTTGCTTGTGTTGAATGGCCTCTCCAAAGAACTGAATATTTTTGGTGGCTGTGGTCAGTAAGAAAAGTAGACTTGGACACGAGACAAGGGGATAAAAGAGCACCCTTAGGGGGTTATGGGTGCTTCCTGAAGGGATAGGCTCATCTCTAAAGTCTGCCCTTCTCCTCTGGTTTGTGAAGCAGTTCCAAGAGATTCACTGTTGCTGACTTTCATTAGCCTAAACACGGCACTGTCATGGCTGGCCTCTTCCAACATAACAAATACTACAAAAGAATGCTATAGACTCAATCAGCCATACGGGAGTCATTAAATAATATAGCGTACGATTCATTATGTTTGGCATTGATTAAAGGTTTACAGGCGTATGTATGTTGTATGGTGCTTGTTGTCAGGAAACGTGCATAAAAGGATGATTCATATTTGCATCCTTGGGTTTCTCTGTCATGTTGTTGATTGGGTACAGTCCCTCTAACATGCATAAAGCAATTTTCTCTGTAATGACTTGTTCCAGTACAGATATATTCTAAAGCAGATCTTAGAGTCAAAATGAGGCTGCTGTGTACTTTCTGCATCTAATTATTAAGCATTTTGATCATGAGTCAGCGGAAAACAATTATAGATTATTCACTGTTATATGGAAATATGCATGTATGTGAAACAAATTAAATAAATAAAAAATAAAGCATTTTTATCGACTGCAAACCAGGATGTGAGGATGACGGGCTGTTAGCATACTAGTTGTTGTTAGTATTACAGTGAGGAATACATTGCAAACATCTAGTTTGTAAGACTCTAAAAATCAGATACAGCACATTTAAAGCTGTTTTGAGCATTTTGATCCAGTTCTGATTTTGGAGCTATGTAAAATCGTTGGCCTATCTTGTCAAGACGTTCAGCCATTCACTTATATCAGTGCTTTTAAAACTCTCACACTTCTTTTACTATAATATGAATGAGTAAAATACTCAGAATAGGCCTACTTTTCCAATAAGAGCAACACAACACATTCAACACATTATTAGAAATCCTCTGGCATCCAGTCTAGATTCCCAGACCTCTCAATCCCATCGTAGTTCAGCTCGCATTACATGATGAGTCATATAGTGTAAAAATATTATATATGATTACAAGAGAACTAAGATGGTACATATTGTCAGAGACACTACTGGAAATTGAACATTGACTAAATCGGAGTTGTCAGTGCTTTCATAAATCTCTCATGAAAAACTAGTGAACGTCCTATAATATACAGTATTCCACTGCGGGATGCCCCATCTGATCTCGCTGTACCCCACACCTCCAGACTCAAGTGCAGATTCCAGATGACAGCTCATACAGTTCCCAATGGAGGAAGAACAGCGCAGATAAACACTTGAGATTCCGTTCGGACCTCTGGGATTTTGAGTGGTTTCCCAGTCACGCCACGGCACTCTGCTCGCTCATGTCTTCTGTATGCATTTCACAGCATATGTTATCTTTAATTTCCTTCACATGCAAGAGTACAGGAGTTATTTGATGTCTGAACAAAGAGATGCTTAGTACCAGGCTTTATATATACAAAGCATAGGGCATGACAAATGGATTCAGTGAGGCCTGTCTGTATTTGATGTCGGTAAGGCTGCCAGAACATTTCCTTTGATAGCACTCTATTCATACTAGGTCTGTGGGTCATAAAGCTTTATCTGTTCGGGCAAGAATAGAACAGTTTACGCTAAAACAATGTCAGGGAACATTCTAGTACAAAGCAACAGGCTACAGGGTTAATTCAGTAACTGGTGATTCTACAGGTAATATTTTGGAAGGAGGTTGGCAAAAACCTTTTGTTTTATAGTTCTGAATGTGGATTAGATACAGACTTTTAAATTCCCTGAGAGCGCAGCAAAATATAATTACACTCACTATGATTTTCAGGCATATAAACATTATTTTGAGTACTTCAGTTACTTTAATCATAATAAAAAGTTGTAGAATGTAAAAATATCCTTTGGCTGTATGCATTTGTTAAAGGAATCCGTGAAGTGTGTGGTAGTCCTTTGGAAACATTTTTACTCAAGTGAACTTTTTTTTTTAAATTCTAGTCTTTAAGGTCAAAAAAGAAAAATAAACTAGGGTGATTTGACTAGCTTTGCCGCAAAAGCATTAAATGTATTTTTCATTCCAAGAGTAAAATTCTATGAGGAGGTTTTACAATAGATCACGGTGAACTGTACCTGAGTGTTGGGCCAAAACAACCAGGTCTGAAGTGTGCGGCTGAAGGAGCAGGAGAGATGGTGCACATAAGAGATCCATTTATTATTAATGTGGCAGACTTGGGTTAGTCAAACATCAATAAAATGTGAATAAAATGCCTAAAAACAGCAGAAAGTACTTTGCAAAACCATTCTTTTCACAGTTTTTGCTGAATGATCTCGCTGTACAAACGGAATAGGATTTGTCAGCCATTATAATTATTATGTAACTCCTGTTTTTGTTCCAGTTTGGTTTTAATTAGCACATATAATTTATCATTTGTTGAAACCCGAGGGGAACTTGCATACTCAAAAAGCTGTTGTCACCATGTTGTCCGCTTGACAGTGGATTTTTTTACATGTGATCAGAAACATACCACGTAGTCCTTGAAATGAAATGATTCTGTCCTCATGCAAATTCTGAACTTGCTGCAAATACATCTATAAATCGAATAAACATGGTAATCGTTTGCTTCTATGCCAGCAGATCAAATTGATCCTATCTGGTGCTGTAGTTGTAACATGTTCTTCCAAAAGTTGAGCTGGATGGCCTAAGGCGCTGCATGTGCTCCAGCGGTGTGGTTAATGAGACTGATTTTGGCTGGGTCTGAGTAAACATTCTTCGTACAACTATTAAAACAATGGCTCTGTTTGTGTTGTGGGATCCAATTGTCTCAGAGGAATATATGGGTTTCTCAAAGTCTCTCCAACCCTCCCGCCTTTGCTCATCATCCCATGTTCTTGACATTTTGATTAGGTTTAATTTTGTGATTCTATGTTACGTTGCCTGTTAACAATTGAAAGCAATAGTAACATGTTTCATCTAAAGTATATGTTTGTTATACAATAGAGCTTTAAATTTCTGTGACAAATTACAAAACAATAGCAACATATGCACATGAATGGCCATACTCACAAAGACTGTATGAATAAAACTCACTGTGTGCTGTCATTATGTCACTGAATACATGGAACATGGAATTGTCAGTGAGGTTTGACTCCTGGATGCTATAGATTCCAGACATTCTTTCTCCATAAGCTAATGGCTAACAGCTATGAAACCTACATACCTAATATCTGGTGTTGTTGATGTAGTGCCGTGTATATTGTTGAAGACACACTTAGAAAATGACTAGACAGTGTTGACGGTTACACTAAATTTGAGGCCAGGCTGGAGTACTCAGGTCACTTGTCAACCTGCAGCGAGTGCCTCGAAGTGACATACTGCGGTTTTGGGGCATTTGCAGCCATGATTGGGTGTTTGCCAGTGAAACATATATTTTACTCATTAGGGTTATGCTTTTGGTGTTAGTCTGTAAATGAGATTACATAAAATTTGGAGGTAAGATTGCAACAAGGCCGAGAAATAAATTATATCCAGCTACCGCTAGCGGCTACCTGGAATGAATGGTATAAGTTGCTAAAGAACATTTACACCACACTAGAAAAATCCATAATATTGAAATTTCACACTGTGACTTCACATTTTTGCTCCATCTTGAACTAATTTGACCTAGTTCTCAATCAGTGAATTCTTCTTTTCAAAAGTAATTTTAATCACAGTTCAGACATCATCATCACATTTAAAGTGATCTGGAGCACACTTCACACGCTTGCCTCTAATAACAATGCGCTGCATCAGAATGTCTGACTTCTGTGCCATCACTCGCTATGTAAGAACCCTAATTATGTTTACTGAGCTGACTGAAGTGTTTACAGATTAGCATTATTGTACCAAAGAGCTAAGCAGCTGCCCAATGAACAAATTACTAGCCCCTCCGGAGAAAGCAATGCAGCGATAAGCCGCACAGTGCATTTACTAATCTAGAGCCAGCACGCAGTTCTATTTGAGAAAAGCACTGCATTCCCATAAATCATGGCTAATCTGTGTTTGTTGTTCGCTAGGGCCGGAGCCGCTTCACCAAATGGAAGATGGAGGTCACGGTCAGGTTGGTTCTGTCAGCATCAGTGAACATAAAATACAGACCCAGCTAACCGCTTACACAAAGCTTTTATTGACTTAACTTCCCAGCGGGACACTTAGAGGTATATGACAGCACTTTACAGAAAAAGTCACAAAATGTAGGTCTGTTCAAGTTAATTTTTTGTGCTCACTCATTGGTAATGAAAATCATATAATAAGGCCACATGCTTTACTGATATTACTTCCTTTTCCAACATATTCACTTTTGACTAATGCTGCAGCTAGGTACTCCAAACAGAGATTGATGAGATGCAGGACTGGGGTCACCCACTGCTCCTGACAGTTTTCTCAGTGATTAGGACAACCCCTTCATAACATATTACATCATTTATGTCATGATTAGTATGCTGCTTCATGTGGAATTCTTAGAGCCAACCACCTCACTTTTTCAGCAAGACCCTGCGAATTTGTAAATTCAATTGTCCAATGATCAGCATTCACCCCAACATCACCTGTTGCCTCTTTGCCAATGCTGATGACTGACCTGGACATTGCAGACAGACACACCACAAGAGCTACAGTTTTAAAGATACTTGATATCAGTCTTGTCTTGCATCGATCTTGATGCTTGCCCAACTTGACAAAACATGGCAAACTATTCAATAACTTCTTGATCCCACCCACTGAAATTTGTTATGATAAGAAGATAGCATATTCACATCACAGTTTTGCTATTTTGCAGATTAAGATAAAATTACTTCTATTCTAGAAGTGACACAGCATCCAGCAGCTAATGGGTAATAACAGGGTGAGAGTAAAATGCCAGAACAGAAACTCCCATGTTCCCACGTCCATGTTAAAATAGCTTTGCTTCTGTCTTCTGTGACTCTGACTTCAAAGGAAAATTGAAATATCCCCTGTGTAGCCTGCTCCTAAAACGAGCTGACAGCCGCTTTTTAAAAAAGTTATTACTTTGAATATCTGCAATGATCCGCCTCAATGCTTTCTAAATGGGAGAATGCACTCTGGGGCATTGTTACTTTTGTATTTGAAATAATAGTCAACCGCAGTGAATAGATAAAAGAATAAAGATAGGATTTCATTGTTCATCACTTAGAGTCATGTAAAACTCATAACCACCATTCTCAACAATAAAAATGACATTTTAACTGTAAATGAAAAAGGTCAACCAAACTTATAATTGTGCATTGCCAATATTTACTGTCTTCCCAATCCCATATTGATAATGTGTAAAACTTGACTCAAGAGTTCTACACATATACATCTACTTCTTCCAGGTTGTGAAACAGGAATGTATTCTTTGTTACAAGAAATGTGGACTTGGAAGTCATGCTGCCAGCCCTGGCAGAGGACCCACAGAACCTTTTATACAAAATCATTTACATTCACCAGGATCATGGGTGAAAACATTACTCACTTTAGTTCCTAATCAAATGTACATTTTTTCTACAGGGTACAGATAGACAAAGGGTGGAGACAATGTGTCGGCAAGATTAATGTTAATGCACGGTCTGGTTTCCAGCAGAAATGACCATGCATGAAAGAAAATCTGAACATAAATATCAATACATCAAATCAACAAGCTGATCTGGTGTTACTGACAAGTTGTATACAGTTATGATGGGCAGATCGATACCAAAATATCAATTCCAGCTGAGGTATCAAAAAGTATTGATTCTCATTCTCATGCTTGAATATCATCGGTATTGGACTGATATTGCGATACTTGTCATAGTATTCCTTAGTATTGGACTGAAACAAAAATCACTGGTATCGTCCATCACTAGTGCACACCAACAACAAAAATAGTACAAGTATGTATATATCTTAAAATCAAGCCTGTGATATTCTAAAAATGTTCATCTTAATAAAGAATGACTAAGGTATACTGTTATGCTTTTTAAATATCTGTGGCTTTGGTCAGACAGAATAGAGACAGAGCAAAGTTCTGAATTCAGTTGAGCTCCCTGTGCAGTTCTTGTTGAATTGAAAGTCTTACAATTCCCCTGCACCAAAGTCCGACTTAAGACAGAACATGGCTTCTGAAGGCAGCCGGCACAGTCTGTCAGAATACTGCATCACGAGAGCACAGGCTGCACCGACATAGTCATTATGGAGGACTGTGGAGGTGTACTTTATCCTGCCATTGTCTGCTGCGGGTTTACTGATGTTTATTAGGCTTGAGTAGTTAAGCTGTCACAAGTTCATAAACCCTTATGGTAAATTTGGTTAAATTATGTTTTTATGTATGTCCCAGAAAAATAGAGAATTTCATTTTTGTCCATGGAGATTAGCAGGTGACGCCACAATCATGGCCGAGATAAGGTCATTTGTGCTTTACGTTTCATTCCAGATATGGATATGCGTGGAGACTTCTGTCCATCCTTTACGCTGTTCTGTCCGTTATTTGATCTGTCTCAACGGAGCTGTACATGTGCTAACCGCTGGGGACAGTAGTAGTACTAAAAGAACATATTAGTTTTCTTATTGCAGTAAGTCAAAATGCTTCCTTTGTTTTCTCAAGAGCTGGGTTCACTGACTGTACAGCTAATATCAGCAAACCTGATAATTGACGCTAATCAGTCAGTTTTCCACCTCTGCATACTCTTTTGTTTCTAGACCACAAGAGGCATGTGTACAACTCAAACGCTAATGATATATTTACAATACCACACATTCATGGCATTGTCTAATACGGAAAGAGCTTTTAGCAGTACACAATGCAACTGATTAGCTTGAAACGGAAATGACACATGCCTGCCAATAAGCATCTGTTGACTGTGAATACTTATTATGTTTTGGTACATTGATAGTAGGCTAATTTATTATTCATATCAACCATTTTAGTGACAGCAGACTTGTATATTCATATAGCACCGGTGCCCAAAAATACACACAAACACACAAAACTATCTGTAATCAAATTCTGTAGACTTATAGTTCCTTATGTAAAGCAGTTCTTTAATCAACTGCATACTCACAAATGCAGATGGGTGCTAAACAAACATGGTACTCCGGGTTTCAGCACGGAGCGCTTGATTGGTATTATGGAAGTTGGAAATGCCGGCAAGTGCAAGGGCAGACATGCTAATAAACCTGGGCAGCTTGTGAGAGCGAATACATTTAAATAATATTCTTGCACGACAGCTTTGGAGGCTTAGTAGGAGCAGCCCTCAGAGGTTTGAGCTACAAGAGCCTGGTCCAAAAACAACATCTGTTACTGCGTTTTTCCCATTCATTTAGACAATTAATAACACCATCTTACATGCTGTTAGCCAGCCGGTCAGAGAAGAAGTATGACCGCGATGAACTTGAGGAAGTGAATAAAAACATAGATATACAATCAAGATAGACAGATGTAATTTTTTTTCATCCCAGTGCTAAATGAGTCCTGCATTTTCAAGTTGCAAGTAGCCCATGTCACTAACTTGAGACAGACTGCACACACAGGACTGCTGTGTCGGAGTGGTGTTCTCCACAGTGCTCCGAAGGCAATCTGAGACTTTTAGTGATTTGGAATTCTCGCAGCCTCCACATTGCAGTTGCTCCGTGTGCAGTCTGAGCTATGGATAACAGGTAATGAGTAACAAATTGAGCATAAGTTATCCATTTTATTTTAATACTAAGCCATCATTGTAAAATCGTATATCGCTAGCTAAATACATTTGTGCAAAGTAAACAGTGTGGTACATTTTGGGACACTTGTGTAGTGATTAAAAAGAGTTGTACACACCTTAAATGTTACTTGTAGGAAATTACTTTTTACCTGTATGTTTTGATGGAGGAAAGTTTCTAACCTATTGCCTAACATAAAGCTCTATTGCTTCTGTATAGGCTTTATTGTGCTTTGATTGATTCTTTTCATTGGAACTAGACAGGTAATTACTACTTTCATAGCAGCGGGACCACTCTTCATTTGTTGAATATTATGTAATGTTTTGTTTGTTCATTGTTAGAAGTACAGAGTCTATAGACTAATGGAGAGCTGCATTGTGCTGATGTTTTTGCATAAGGGTGCCAGAAAGGAAACTCTACTGGACAATATATGTCCTAATTTTCCCAGATTTTTCCCGTAATTTTCCATTCAGTCTGACATGAGGAGCAGAACACAAAACCCATAATATACAGTAGTTGGTAATTTTCACAAATCAAAGCAATTTGTATTCAGAAAAAAATGTCAAAGGATGGCTGGATGAGTCCACAGTGAGACCGTTTAGGGATATGATTTGAAAAACAACACACTTTTTTTTTTTAGCATGATGTAATGTAGTGTCTGTTTTCTAGGTAGTTCCCCCACATACCTCCTGATAACACTGGTGAAAGAGGCCTTCATTTGGATTGATTTGATCGGCCCTTATATCTGTCAGCAACCCCTTTGGAGAGTTCTGTCTGCTCCTCCATCTCCTCGCACCCACCTCTCTCACAAGCACAAGGTCATTCTTTACGTACTGGGCAAAATCTGAGTAACACCACCTCCCACATTCCTCAAATATGGTCTGATTTTTTCTTCCGCTTCTCACTTTAACAGCTAGCTGAGAATTCTTTTAGAATTAGCCAAGGTCACTGCAGAGACAGAGACAGTATAGTGAATCCACTCTGCTATAGATTTCCAAAGTGTGCTTTTAGCGATGATCTTTGTCGGTTTGATACACAGAAGGTGGGGGTGGAGTGAGTGTTCCTACATGTGGAGAGCGAAAGGGCTAATCTATAGAACAGATTGTAGCTCTTTGTCTTCCTCAGTATCTTCCATTCAATAGCCCTGGGAGAAGACATGTGAATTTCCTTTTCAGCCATAAAATATAAAGAAAAGTACTTTGGTGGATTGATTTGTGCAAGACTCAAACTGTTTTAATAGTAAGGGCTTGAGAATTATTCAGCAGCCTGATTAATTTCATTCACCATTGTTAAACAGTTTAAAACTTAAATTAAGGTAGGATGTGCTATTGGTTTTGCGTCAGATTCCCTTTCTGGTACTTTGGCTGATCAGAGATTGCCTGACCAGCCAATCCCTTCTACATTCTGATGAAATTTAGAAGGGTCTGGAACCGGACAATAGAGGGTGAAAATCGTCCGTCCTAACTTGACACGGTCCAATCACAGTCGCTAATTTATATCACATGTTTCTCAAATGCAGAAGATGTCTTCTCTCAAAAATTCTTGAAACATTCAGAACAATATATAACTTATTTGACCTGTGAGAACCGTGCTTCAGTCATTGCTGTTTCTCAGTCCTTTATGTTTTGTTTTGTTTTGTTTTTTTATGTGCAAGCAGCCATGTTTGTTTTTGACATGAACAGACTCTCTAATTGGTTAATCCGCCTGTCAATCACACCCTCTGAAATCGGAAAGATAGGATACGGCTCCAGATCCACTGGTGTTTGTAAAGTTTTGTCAAAGCGTGTGGTTCTGGTTGGTTAGGTGAGGAACTATGGGTAGGTTGGTGTGAAGACCAGAATTATTTCCAGGATGTGCAAACTGTTTTCCAATAATCAGAGTTAGAATTTAATAAATCTGTGAAAATCTCTAGAATCAACAGTAACCATGGATTTCTATCACAATGCATGCCGCCGTCTGGAGAAAAGGTTATGAGACATTTTATGAGAAATTTAGAAAAAAAAATTTCAACATTTCCATCTGTTTGTACTGCTATGATTGTATACTAATTCTTAAGAGGAATGTCCTTAGAAATGTCATTCTTCATTACACTCTAAAAGCTTTTTCTTAGTTGTGCAAGATGTTCAGAGCTGTTGCCAGGGCAAGTTCAGAGCTGTTTACCTGTGGTCAGTTTGAAACCTGGAAATCTGGGGAATTCTCTCTGGATACACAGGAGCCATGGATTTCTGAGCCCAAAGAACTAGTGCAATGTAAATGGCTTGCATCCTAATTATTCTCTGCAATGAGTTTATAAGCACTTTTTAATGTGTGGAGTTTTGCAGCGATGGTAAAGCTATGGACACTGTTGAGTAAATATGTAGCCCCTCCATACATGACCACACCTGCTGTGTAGAAGCATCGCACATTCCTCTGGTCTTGATGGTCTTAATGGTCTTGATGCCAGTGACCTATGGGGGCACCACACTTTGGCTGGAGGTTTGTTTAGTCAAGTCTGCAGCTCAGACAGTGGGCTGCAGCTGCTCTGCTCCTCACATCAAACAGGATTCAGACTGAGCTCTTAACAGCTCTGCATTGTGCATCTGGAGACAGTCAGACACATCTGGCCCTGAAGCAACGGGATCTAACAAGTCCTCCTCTGTGGAAAAGCTGAGCCAGGGTCTGAAGGCAACACTATGAAGACAAAAAAATAGGTCTGTCTTTTTGTAGGCATTTTGTGGTAAATATTTGTAAAGAGCTGTCTTGTCATGCTGAAGCTCAAAATGCTTACTTCAACTTTTTAGTGATGATAAACTAAAGGTGCACTATGTAACTTTTCTGCTGGGTGTTCCACGACCTGATTGTCTCCATGAAAAAGCCATTCATTTTCCTGAAATATTTCACAGCATGGAATTTTAACTAATTTAATTTTATCAGTTACCATGGAGGGACGCAAGTGATACAAGTGAGCAGGTGGAGTTACGGGTCTGATCTGTGAAGAGGCCACCCCACTCATAGTTTTTAACAATACAAACAATACACCTGTTTTGTAATGTAGTTCAGTAAATGCAAGATAGTTCAGTTCAATGCCATGCTGTGTAATATTCAGTTAAAGGAATTGCATCTCACAGAGACAAGCAGGTGGCAGAACCCCCATCAGAAAAGTTACATAGTGCACCTTTAAAAATGTACTGTGTTGCTGACACAAGTATGTGCGCTGCAAACAGAATGAATAAATCATTATTTCTAAACATAACCTGAGCAGGAGCTCGGAGTGGAGTCCTTGTGGCCCCTTAAAAAGAGTTAATTAGCACACTGGACAAGGTGGTGGAGTGTCTTGCCCAGGGACACAACAACAGTATTCACTGATCAAACCTGTACTGAAATGTAGAAAATTGGATAAACTAAACGTAATGTCAAATATGGGATACTGCTACACCTAATATAGAGGTCTTGGCTTTGCTGAGGTCAACCAGACCATCCATCCTTATGTAGATACTCGCTATCAGGCTTTTCCCATAGTGCTCATGCTAACATTTATCCTTTCTCACCCCTTTAGCTAAATTCAGACCCCCACTCCATGTGTGTTGGGCAGTGAAAATACACAGATATCACAGTCCATTTAGTATAAGAAAAGATGGATACAATACATAAGGCTACCAACTCTTGTTGTTCCTACCACAGCCCTATAGGTGCAGAGTTGGCATCTCCTGGTGGGAATAGTGCAGGTTATGAGCACAAACACTGGGGTGCTGGGTGTCTGTCATGTGTCAGGCCCCTCTCAAGTGTTTAGACTGCACCAGACCAAAGTCTTCTGACCGTCTGAAAACCCGGCGAGGGAGACAGTTCTGTTTCTGCTCATGATTGACAGGTCAGTGCCTCAATGATCCTAAGCTCAAGACAGTGTGTTTCAAAATGTTTTCTCCTACCGAAAATTGTACAAGTCTTATTTAAAGGTGTATTATGTAATTTTTCTGGTGGCTGGTCCGCCAACAGCTTGTCTCCATTTGTTTTGCTTTAGAATATTCTACAGTATGACATTCAACTTTTCTGTCTGCATAGAGACAGACAGGAGACATCATCCAGCAAGTTCTCCATGGAGACAAGCCAATGTCACCCACCTGAAAAGTTTACACTTTTAGGTTTGTACAGTACTATGCACAGTTGATTGATTGAAGGAATCACAAAGGTACATGGCTATAATGGCAACAACAACAATTCATGACAAGACAACATTTGGATTTATTAGAACAGAACATACAAATTGAGATCATCAAAACTAAAACTAGATACTCATTTGATTTAAATGTTTTGTTTTAGAATGACCTTGAACTTTGTCAAAACTAGCATGAGATCACATGGTAATATTAAAGATATTACTATAATTCTGTGTTGTAAATTACATTCAATTGTGTTTTTTATCATAATCAAAATCTGTAGTAAACTGAATTAGAATTTTGAATATTGTGATAACACCAACGTATATTTGAGTAAAAGCTCTTTCTGCATTACTTGTGATGTAGTTTCATTTTTTCCAAGAGTGGACTACAATGGACCACAGTTATTTCTTGTCAGTCAATATGTTTACCTTTCCCCAAATGGGAATGGCCTTTCTTTGTACATTTGATTTGTTGAGGCATGTCAATACTTTCAACTCAAATAGGTCAAAATTAACAACAAGAAGCAACATTTTCTATCATTTTGCTTGGTTATTTTGCCTTCTGTGCCAAAACATACGGACTGAATCAGAATGTATAGTTCTCTCACACAATACTTTTTGTCATCTTGTGGCCTTGCCTGACATTGACACTTAATACTTGCATTCTAGAGGAACTTTGTACACTGCTCTTCTAACACTTAATATACTGTCATTCTGTCTCCTACATTCTGGTCCAACTTTTCAAAGGCTTTTGTCCCTCCTCTGAGACTAACCTACAGTCATATATATCACACTTGACACGAGCTGCAGTCTACTGGTGTGGAATGTACGCAGTGGGAGGACTGGGGAGATGAAACAGTTCTGGTCCAGTGCAGACTTCCAAAGGGGGCTGGGGGAATGAGCACAGGGGCCGCTGGGGTGGGGTCCGGCCCCTGAGACCCCCTCACACTCAGGGCCCGGTGTGATAAGAAGGGCCACCTCTCAGTGCATTGTACAGGCCTGATAAGTGAAAGCCCTCTTCTGTTGAACAAGATGGAGCTGATAGCACTAATGAGGTCATTAAGAGCAGAGGCAGGACTGGTATTTTCTAAAGTTAATGTGGCATTAACCTCTGCCACACCGCAGAGGGAAGAGGTAGTTTTTAGTTACAAATAATAGTAGCAAAATACATTTAATAAACTAATATGATATTGGATATAAGAATCCAGTCTAGATGTCAGGGGTAGCCTATTTTGAAATCAAATTATTGTTTGCTTAAAAATCTTGCTCAGTAATTTGTCTTTTCTTTTCATCTTTTCATTTATTTATTTGGAGCAAATGTGGTAAACCTGCTTCACATAGCACTGACATTTCATGCTTTATGTATAAAAGATCCAATTATAAATGTAAATGGTTTCTCTTATTATAACACCCCATTTATCTAATAACAGTTTGAACAAATAACTGTTGGAGAATAAATTGAAGTGACTGAGAGTTGTAAGAAGAGACATGAGGCTGGAGTTCTCCTTGAATAAAGTTTAAAAGATTAAAATGGGATGAGTAATAAGATTTATAAAACAGCACAATCTATTTTCCAAATTTGTTTGAAGGAAAATAATTCATAAAATCATTCATAAAGTCACACGAGACAAACTAGCTTAATCAAAAGTTATTGTTTTATTACTAGATGAACTGATTTTGGCTACAATAGTCTATTTCTAACTTTCAAAAAAATAGAATCTTGGAAACTGCCAAAACAGCTGCATAGGTCAGATAAAGAACTTGTAAAGTGATGTAAAACTTCTTTCTGGTTTTCTGATTAAATTGTAGTCATAGTATTAACATTCTGACATTTTCTTCTATTCCCTGTGCAAGTTATTTTTCAGGTCTAGAATGAATGGATCAAAATTACACTGTAATTTGCAAGGTGATAAATGTACAATCATTGTAATACTTAATGATGATGGCATTTAAGGCACACTTCAGAAGAAAATGTCAAAATGTTAATACTATGACTACAATTTAATCAGAAAGCCAGAAAGAAGTTTTACATCACTTTACAAGTTCTTTATCTGACCTGTGCAGCTGTTTTCACAGTGTTTTTGTTTCCAAGACCCTATTTCCTTAAAAGTTAGAATTGAGAAGAAAAGTTACATTTTTAAACTGCAAGATTATATGAATTCCCGGCTAACTAACCGCTCATCTAATCTGAGTATGCATACTGGTTAGATGGTTAGAGATAACTGCCAACTTGTTTAACACCCAGAGACTGTATAAACAAGTGGAATAGGGGAGTGTGACGTCACCCATAAGTTTGGCTCCAGTCAAATGAGCCAAACGAGGCTAGAGCAGTTATAGGAGTGAATTCGGAGCCAAGTTCCATATTAGGAATTCCAACCACGAGTATCATTGCGACCAAAGAGCCAAGCCAGAGCGAGGTTGTTGAAGGTAACCCCCCTTCATGCCCTCACCGCTGGTTTAACAGCACGGGCGCTTAGCAACACTGTCAATCAAACTTGTTGCTAATGCTAGCGGGAGCGACCTTGGGGATCCACTTATACATATATATATATATATATATACAGTCTATTTTCAGTCAATTTTTCTGCATTTAGCTATACATTTTCATTTCATTTATTATTTCAAAAAAATAAATTAACTGAAACGGATAGTAGTAGTAAATATGAGACATTCAACAGAAACAGGGCACAAAGAGGCCATGGACAGCACTGGAAATAGCTATTAAACATGAATGACAGAAAATGTATTGTTGATTAAAAACAGCGGTCACTCTCCACCATCACGATAAACAGATGTGAGTCACCACACACATAGACTAAAGGCTAACAAAGAGACGAGAGGAATTACAAGGGCACATTGATTCAAGTGTGTGTGGAACAAGGGTCATTGGTGTAGGACCCACTGGGTAGGGTCAGTGCAGTCGCCATGCTCATAATCAGACTGATTTAATTAGAGCCATCAGAGAGACAGCTCCACACAGTAAATAGGCAGGAGGCTGCCATGACGCACTGGGAGTGAATTCATTATCTTTATTTAACCACATAAGTATTTGAATTTAAGAAGCATAAAGAATATAATATAAATAGGTTACAGGTCAGATCTGCAATGCATTTATGGTATATATAGAACACCTTTAATATCACCAAAACAGTTTACAGATTTAATATTGTAAATTATGCATTATTATGTTTTATTCATCACTTTGTAGAAACACAATGGCCATACTACAAATACACAATTTAATGAAATATAGTAACAATTTGCACATCATTTTAGCACCTGTTGATTATATATTCTGCTGATGTTTTTGAGTTGTGTCTAAAGCTGCCACAGTGTTATTTTCTGTGAAAGTTACACCTCATCAGACAATAACCACATGTTTTTCTCAGATTGTTTTGAAGCATGCTCCGCTGCCTAAAGTACAACACAATAGAATAAACAGCACAGCGGTGTCACACTGCAGTAATGAGACATTCCCTGTTCTCATTATGTGGCTTCAGCAAGAAATCAAAAGTCCACTTGAAGTGAAATATATACATATGAACACTGTAGGGACACAAATCAGTTGTTTGCATTATTTGCATAGAACATGAATCAGAGGAACGCCCTTTAATAAGTTATGTTTAAGTGTTTCTTTGTTCACATAATTGTCTGTCCATAGCTGTCCATATTAGATACATTAAAAGTACAAAGGCAAATGCTGCAGGCTGTTTAATTACACTACAAATGTGAAAACAGACACAATTTCTCAATTTAAGAAAATGTTTAAAAGTTTAAAATGTTTATAACAAAATTTGGTTTGGCTTCACATTTTATTCTTCACAAAGAGTGTATTTAATTATATTCAAAGTTTTAAAATGCTGTTCTAGGAGTGATCAACATTAACATAGCATAATGTAGCTTATATACATCCAATTTTTTTTGGTTAGACAAAAAGGTTCATAATACAGATTTAATTGGCAATGAAATGTATTTGACAAAGATTTCTTAATGTCGGTGAATGATTTTTGGAAACCTTTATACAACTGAAAAAGCAGTTTCTTTACTGTGACACATCGCTGCATGTATTAGGTGCTGTCCTCAAACAAGTTCAAATACGTGATGTTGATAGAACAGTATATTTGCCTTGAGAAGATTCAATGTGGTTTCATTTAGAGAATATAAATTATAACTGTTTTATTACTGAAGTATTATTATCTTTTATTATTATTGTCTTTTTTCCTTACGATGGATGCAGCCAATTATCAGGAACAAAGCCCTTTTGTCATAACATAGAAACTACATTTATCATTACACACTGATTAAAGTTTAAAATGTACTGGTCGGAATGAATCCTGTTTCCAATTTCTCCATTTATGGAAGTGACTGGATGTGACTGGCCTTCTCTAGACCTACCCCTCGGGACCAGGATTTAAGATGCTGCTCTGCTTTATATGCATGCTCGCTGATCTCATCCCTGTCTGAAGCTATTTGCACATCCTAATGAGAAAGTCAGCAAACAAAAGCAGGCCATTACAGCTGGGAGAGATTGTGTATGTCTTGTGGAAATGGATACAACTTAAAGCATCGCCACCATCTGTTTACACAACCAAACCTGCAGCCTGTTATTGTATTTATTTATCATTCACATCTGGGGGAGTTTTGACACATCACTTATAAATGCCTGTGCATTAAGAGATCAGAAAACTTTTGTTAGTTTATTTTTTGTCTGTTCTGTTTTTGTCTGTTTTCTTTATTAATTAAAAAACATTAAAGCTCCAATGACTGTACCCTATGGAACTCTTACATAGGGCACCATTACACCTAAAATTAAAAAAATAATAATGTTGCTTGTTCTTATTCTTACTTGTCGTATAAGCCTATGTAACCGACCATCCAGAAAGTACATAAATACAGCAGATGAGTGGCTTACATTGTCCCATATTAACAATTACATGTGGATCTTATACAGTGTAATAAAGAATGTGAATGCATGTCAAATTGCTGTGGCCAAAATGGTGTCCAGAATTACTTTTAAAAGTTGAAAATGAAATATCTTGCATTTCAACCAAGACCACGTACACTGCACCACATCTACATTGCTATAGGTCAATGTTTGCGCTTAGTCTGTGTAACTTGAATGTTTTCTTGCTGTTCTTAAATGAAACGCATTGCAAACACAGTGGTTTGTTTTGCCAGTCAAGTAGATGTATGGTGCAGTGAGTGAACCAGGAAGGAGCAGCTCAGAACCTACTAGTGGGAGTTTGCCTTTGGCCAGACTCACATAAACATAAACACTCACTGTCTATCAGTTAGACTGGACTGGAGCAAATGAATGACCAGCTCAAAATGATCCTGTAATCTGCCACTGGTATCAAACATGTGATCAGTGCAGCTATAAGAAGAAACATCCAAACAAATGCAAACAAACTTTGATTTTGGGTAATCTTCAAATCTCTCCAACTTTAAAACTCTACAATACTTCAAAACACCTGCTTGTCTCCACAGAGGTGTTATGGTTTCTCCTAGAATGCTCTACAGTATGGCATTTAACTTTTTAACATTTAACATTTTACACTTAACCAGTGCTTCATTTGTAAATCAGACCTTGCCGGAACAAAAAGTGGCTTTGGGAAAGGTGTTCATACAAAGTCAAAACTTTACTGAAATGCACACGATAGGTGAGTATAAGCACTATACACTGTATACACTCAAAATACAATACAATTGACCATCTTACTTAATTCTAAGCTTTTTTTTTTTTTTAATCTTTATTTATACAGGGAGATACCAGTGAGAGCACTCAGACTCTCCTTTTTATAGGCACCCTGTTAAAATACAGAAAAATACAAAAAAAAAAACTATTCAAAAAACAAAAAAAACAATTCAATTAATTTGTCTAAAGACAAACATTTGTGTTTATATTATTCAAGACACTTAAACATAAAGGCTCAACTCCAGTCTAGTTACCAAATTGAAGAAAACTGTTTGTGGACTCTGACAGTTGCTGGATCCAGTTCCGGCTTGTTCTGGCTCAAATTAACCCCTGCATTTAACTATATTTCCACTGGCAATAAGAATGTGTTCCAGATATTTTAGCAGTAACTTGAATAAATGCAAGATAGATTAATTAAACAATGACAATTATTGCTCTACTGGGACATATGCTGATTGTCAAGATGCTATTTGGGTCTTCCAAGAGCACCCAACCATCCTGAAATGATTATGTGTTTTATTACAACAGTACATTATGATTTTTATAAGTGCAGTTTATTTCTGTAGAAGCACTTCTTATTTTTGTCCGTCTGTACACTACAGGGAGTCCATCCATCTAGACTGTATCCATTCTGTAGTCTATATATTATAAAATATGTATGTACACTTGGTACATTCACTCTTATCCTTAAAAGTGGGTTCAGTTAGCAATGTTCTTTGAATGCAAGCATGGTCACTGTGCACACACAAAAGGTGTGGACATCAAACGCACCCCAGAAAAGAATTATGAAAAATCATGTGGTTCCATTCAACATTAAGGTTACTGTTGTTTGTATACTGTTTATCACTGTACCATGTGTTTTCTTCAGTGCAGAAGGTCGTAGCTCAAGGATACATCCACAAGTCCACTTTTAGTAGTGCGACAGAGCCCCATTACAAGATCTGAGAAGATCTGAGAAGTACATCTTATCCAGTCCAATGACAGCCCAGCAGAAACTGTCTATTATAGTGCATACATATAATGAAAGAACGGAGATGATCAAAGCTTTTAGTCATTGTAAAAGACGAGTAGAACATGGGTTACTTTTAAGTCAGCTTTTTATTGAGATCAAACAACGTAATACTTACGCAAGTCCAAAAGGTTACAAATGAGATCAAAACCAAAACATGAACGATACAAATCTCAAATTTTGGACACAATTAGAAAAAAAAAAAAACCTTTTTTTGGAACCCAGGCCTTTTGTAATGTTAATAGCTCTTTGGGAGTGAGTGTTTTTGAGAAAGCCTTGGCCACTAATCCAAGAAAATGTAATCCAGTGAAACGAATCTCCTGTTCTGGTGCTTGGGGATCAATAAAGTATCTATCTATCTATCCATTCTCTGTGGTGCAGTGTAATGTAGAGCTATGTATAATTCTTCCCGCCAACCCCATTTCCCAATAGTAACCACACTTTCATAGTCCTTTGTGCTCCATAAACAAGACACCCTGACCACCCTCACATCTTAAGTTCTTAGTGCTGTTCTGCACACTTTGTCTGGGTTTACAGAGCATAGCAGGCAGATCAGTAATGCATGAGTTTCAGGCATGTCACATGTTAAATATGACAAAGAAAATTAAGATAGCAGTGGCAAAGTGGCTAAGGATATCTCTCTCCTGCTCAAAAAAAATCTTACATTAATGCAAAATATTAGACATTAATTTCAGGCCTTGTAAAAAGTCAAGACTCAATCCCTGGACCATGTGTGAGATTTGCATGTTCTCCCCCTGTCTGTTTAGGTTCCTCTTGGTGCTCTGGTTTCCCCATTCCACATATGGTTTAGATATTTGACCATGTACACAATTTTATATGTCAAAAATTTGACTCTTTATATATAATTATTGAATATATAATATATATTCACATACAGCATATATTGTTAGACTCAAGCCTCTGCGTTCTTATCCAGGAACCAGTGTTAGTAAAGTTTATCAATAGAAGATTAGAACACATTTCATTTTCCTTCTATTTATCTCGTTACTATTGGTATAGCACCGTCCAACCCCCATAAAATATTCTTCAGAGAGGACATAATATGCTTCTTCCTTGTACTTGTTCAATGTAAACCGCAATATTGATCTAAAATGGCCTTGTAATGGTACTGACTTTCTGTTCAAAACTGCAGAACTGACAGGCCCACCACTTCATAATGGCATTTTACCTCAGGCAGCAGATATTTTTTTCCTTTTTGCAAAATGGAAAAGTGACATTTTCAAACCCTACATATATGACCTGGAGTCAGGGACAATACAGGATTTATCAAACTAGCAAGAATCCAAATACAACTTAGAATATTCTTATGATGAAAGACAACCATTTTAACATGGTCAGAGCTCATAAAAGTGGATTCTGCATAATGTGTCCTTTATCATGCTATGGGGGAATATGGGGGAATGCATGAAAAACCTGTTTTTACTCTTTAGTTAATTTTCAAAAGAGGGCTATCTGAATTATTAATAAAGTAGGGTATTGTGAACCAACTAATCATTTGTTTATTTAGAATAAATCTTTAACGCTAAGGGATGTTGGTATATATATTGTTTATATTAAAACATTAGAGATTCTTTATAGAGTTAAAAAATAATACAATTCCAAAAAGCATACAGAATTTGTTTAAACAAAAAGTTGGTCATTATAATTTCAGAGGTTTACATAATTTTGAATATGCTAAAGTAGGAACAAATGTTAAATCAAGATGTATTTCAGTTATTGGTGTAAAGTTATGGAATTAACTAAATACAGAAGTGAAGTTATGTACTTCTTTCTTAAAGCTTTAGTCTTTATTATCTTTAGTCTATTGCTAACAAGTTGTGTTTTTTATGAATGTGTTACTGCAAAGCTGTTTCAGTATTCTGTACAATAATTTGATGTAAAAAAAAAAAAAAAAGTGCATTTATATACTGTAAGTTATGCAAATAGAAAAATATTAACTAAAAAAATATATATATATCATCAAATCATCATGCTGACAATATGGAGAAGAAACAGCCTTGATAAAACTGCCGTGGAATAGGCTGCACACAGAAGGCTCTCCACATTCTGCAGGTTTATTAGTGCTGGAGTCTGAGTAACCTATTGTTTGTTTTCTCTGCAGCGAGGATTGCTCTGTTGGTTTACACAGTGCCCTGCTCACCCCTACTGCAAATTTGCCATAGATTTGAACAAATAATAACATCTGATAATGAGTTTAGATTGACCCCACAAAAATCTATGGCACATGTTTATTGAGAAAATATAGGGAACATTGTCAAATTTGGGATATGTCTATAATTTCCTGTGTTATCAGACTGGACGTGTAGAAACATCTTAGCAATCCTAGTAGCATCTTCTTTGTCACATATGTGTACACTTTGCTACAAAATAAATCTGTGTTGACATATTGTATTTGGCAATTGGATACTTTTTCTAAGTCTTAACGAGTAGCCTAATATATAATAACAAGTATAAAAGGCCTTGTTCCTCCACCTATGAAGCTCAAGACCTGGATATTGTTATGTCTATGTTATGTAAATTCTTCTTGTAGGGACATTGCTATAGTATACTCAGGACAAGAGTAGCCTACCTATCTGTACTGAGCTACTAAGAAGGTTGTGTCAGCAATATCTTTATCCAATGATTGCGAACAAATTAATTCAGTTTAAATCCGTTTGTGTAAAATCTCAATTTTCACTAACAATTTTGACAGAAGAACCAGTATCCAATTTTGAGTGAAGAACATCTTTGAGAAGGTATAAGCCCCACCCACTTAGTTTCTTCTCTCTCACTCTGATGTTCAACCATGACAGAGACAAAACTGTCTGGAATTTTCGCAGGTTCTTATCATACAAAAAAACATTTAAGACATATAGGCAATATCAGTATTTGCTTTTATAATATGGAGTGAAAGAGGTTTTCCTGAACTCAAAGAAATAAAAGTCTGTTTAACAGGTGATTGACAACATACTTTAACCTCTAACATTTGTAGGTAGTGTGGTGGTCTGTTGTAAGAGGGCTAAAGTCGCTACTTCCTGTTTCGACAAGGGTTGACAGACCATATGAAATAGTGATGTGGAATAAACCTTTCATTGACTGAATGGCAGTGGGTGGTATATTCCACCAGTAATAACTCTCCCTCTAATGGACTGGCTTAACCATGGGGCTAGTGTGTGTGGTTAAACTGCCAACCAGAAAATGACAGTGCTCTCCAGTCCTCTCCACTCAACCACAGAACATAACCACCAGAGCAGCAGTCGACAGTCCATAACCACTAATCTGACCAGGATACACGGGGGGGAGGAGATACCAGCCGTCTGGTGTTTACAGACGGATTTTTGGCTTTCTCATTGTGGTAGGCCTGTATCAAAGTGTGAGTTTGCAAAAAATGTATAATAGAGACTGAGGGATAGTAATTAACAGATTAGTTTGATTTCATGTGCGGTGAATATAGCTGTATACCTTTAGTCGTCTAGTGGACCAACGGTCTCTTAGTCTACACAAATTTGTATTAGTCAACACACTTTTTTTAATTATAACTATTTAAATGGGACAACAGCTGAAAGGAGAAGTTAGTGAGTGAGTTTGCTGAAGATTTGGGTTTTTGTTTTTTTTTTTTGGTTGACTAAATACATTGTTTCCTATAGTAATTTTTCTGCACAAATAGTTGTATTTGAACTCTCCTGCAGTTGTAGTCTTGTGAATGCAGTTTGGGTCAGATATATCGAGACACGTAATAGTTTTAAGAGCTTTTGCCAGGCCCCCTTTTTGGCTGACTATTTGATCGGCTGGACATGTCTTTAGTCGACCAAGAATATTTTTAGTCAACTACAGCCCCAGTGGTGAATCTATATGGTGGTCTAAAATGCCTTGATAGCAGTAAACAATTGTTTTCATTCATATGATACAATTTTAAGGCTTGGATTACTTGATAGTGACATAACTAACCCAGTGGTTGATAGTTCAACCTTATTACATTCTGTCTTTCTTGTCTTTGAGCATAAGATTTCATAATGCATGTGCAAATGTGATGGTAATTATAATTACTACAAATTTCAATTTCAGAACCAGACTTTTTTCAATACGGGCTTGATGATTTGGAGTAGGTCACTTGCAGACTGCCTGTCAATGGTGTACTGAGGTGTGTATGTGAAAAAATACATTCCTTGTGGATTCTTTCCATTGCTCCACCTCCTCTGAACTCATAAGAGATAAAATGGTGTTACTTGTTTGCAGTATGGTAAATACAAAAATCACAGCTGGAGTTCATTGCTGTAACATCAACACGAGATGTAATACATCCGCTGGAACATTTATGGTTTACTTATCCACATTTTTGGAAAAATGACAAAGAACACATGAACTTTTGGTACAGGAGTCTTGGAGCTTAGCCAAATCAAGTCTGGGAGAACTGTGGGACATGTTTACCCCTGCACCACCCCAGGGTGGCCTAATCATTTTACCCCACTCAAGAGCAGCCAATCTGGGGGCTCTGCTGTGAACCTCTCCTGTTCCCTCCTCCAGCTACTTCCTCCGCAATCCATTCTGAGAGGCATTTCTGAAAACAAGCATGATGACAGGGCACTGGGGACAAAAAAATGAGCCTTTTTGATCAGCTTGCCCATAAGCCCCCAAACAAAAACATACACAAGGAAACCATTAGCTAAACTGGTGTGGTTAGATAATTGGTGCAAACACAATTTAAGTTCTTCCTCCGATAATTAACCTTTACCAAAATACAAGTCTGCCAATAGAGTGAACAGCAGCCTGTCCTTTGAACCTGAACAACTGCAAGGTCAGAAGGAGAATACATGAGAAGAGGGAAATGGCCAATGTCATAATGTTATGTTCTGAGCATATTTACATTCCCTATACTTTATTTCCAGAGGTGGATAGAGTAGCCAAAAAGTGTACCCAAGTAAGAGTAACATTACTTCAAAATAATAAAGTAGAGTACAAAGTAAAGTAGAAGTACAAAGTAGTGGTTCAAGAAATTACTCAAGTAAGTGTAAAAAAGTATTTGGGAAAATCTTTACACTTAGTTAAAGAGTGTCAGCGTGTAACATCGGATTTGTATTTTGAGGTCATTTGAAGGACTAAACTTTAAATAATGCACAAAGGGTAGATACAAAAATGAGACAAACTAAATCAAATCTGAAGAAGCGGTGAAATAATAACAAATGTTAAAAGAATTTAATAATGTCAACATTAAGCTTTTGTTTTGCACTTAGACTTGCAGTGGGAAGAGTAACCAAAACTTTTAATTAAGAGTATTGTTACTTCAATAAAATATTACTCATGTAGGAGCAAAAGTAGCTAGAAAGGTACTCTGAAAAGTACAATTTATTTAAAAAGTTACTCAATAAAATTTAACTGAGTAAATGTAACTTAGTACTACCCGCCTCTGCTTATTTCTCCATTATCATGTAATTCTATAGCACAGAGGTGGACATTCTATTTCAAGGGTCTAAAGACAAATTGCAAAAGCGAAAGTCTGCTATGTTACTCTAATGTAGGTGTTATATTACTGATGAGTGCAAATGAATAATAATGACATCCTGGAATATGAAAAGAGCCAATGTACCTGTAAATGTACATTCTAATTGGTGCAAAAAGATCTGAGAATTTCATTTTCTCATTGAACCCACTTATGCAAACTTTTGCTTTAACTAGGTATTTGTGCACTTCTGAATATAACTTTATATAATATCATTTCTGAATGTGTGAACTACGCACGGCATTGCACAATCCACTTGAAAATTCTGACACTACACTCTAAACTACGTGAGAAAAGTAGAGCTTATTAATTTAAGTATTTAGCCATAATGACCATGCAAAACCTACCACACATCGAGTAGTTCCTGAACTGGTATAAACTTGAATTCATTCAACCATAACATCTTCAAACTCCTGACTTCCTGTTTCTAGAAATGTAAGCAATCATCTGGTAAATTATAATCCCTCTAGAATAATTGCAGTCATGTGGATAACCCGCACTTCCTTCACAGACATCACGTCATCTGATGGTGTATTTACAGCTTCAGGGGGTAAAACTGACCTTATGACATTCACTGGTTTTCTCCAAGTTCGTAGTACTTTGAAAAATTACGCCTTAGTTCCTTTATACAGCATTACATTTGTTAATGCTAATTTTGGGACTTACTTTGAAAACTAATGTGCAAAATTTTGCTTCATTACAACAAAGGCTAAGTTTTGCCATTCTAGTGTTTGTCCAACTATTTCAGATAGCTCATGGGTCAACAAAAGTAGCCCCAAAAGCATTCTCACGCTCCAGCTTGGCCCTCCTCAAAATTCAACAGGAAATCAGAGGTTAGAACATGAGGGGAGGGGTCAGCGAGGGGAACTTTACTGCCCATATATGTCAGCTTTACTGTATGTTTGTGTGGGACCTGCCTTCTTCTCACCACTCTGATATTTTAAGCATTCTTCAGACTCGAACTAAAGTTTATCTACAACACTATAAATAACAATAACAGTGACGCCAGCATGAAATGTAAGACTGAGAAATCTTCTCTGATAGAAAAGTGGCTCATGAAGTCAGCAGTCTTTTTTTTATAAAAGATAATTTTGGGAAAGGAAGCATTATGGTGACTTGGAGTCCCTCAGGGCTCTGAACTGGGAACATTAAACATAAAAAAATACAATGGAAACAACTGATTCAGCCATTAGAAGAACACATAAGGAGTTATTACCAGGGATATCAGTGCTAATATTGGTATCAGTGATTTCAGGGGATTAGCCCATATATATTGGTATCGGTTCTAAGCATACTCTAATCAAAAACATAACTTGCAAGTGCACATTTTCTCAAAACAACTTATATTTAGTACTGCCTGGAAAATGTTTGGCTTCGGCATATCAACCCTAAAAACATTTCACTAATTTAGCCATTGCCAAACAGAAATGACCAGAACCAGAAACCAGTGCAAAAACACAAACAAAACAAAACTGCAATGTGAATGTTGTTGATGCTTCAGATTCATAAAACTACATCATAAACTGCAAGTTCCTATTTGAATGCATAAGCGCACGCACTCCTGGTATAGTTCCAGACACAAATTGCTATCTTGTCTCTTGCTCCCACATGACTCAAAGGTCAGCAGACATGCCATAGTGGTGGAGTGTGCCCATAACGCCCTTGTTTCTCATCAGGCCTTTAATCTAATGTGGCAGCGGGCAGCACCTGGACACAAGCACAACAGTGACAAACCCCAGACATGAGTCATCTGACTGAAGTGTGGAAGACAGGTATGGAGTCTGTGGAAGGCAGTACATAACAGCAAATGGTAAACAACATGTGGGCATTTCTGTCAACCCCACTGGCCTCCAATGTACAGTATCAAAAGATCAATTTTCTGCTCCAGGAACACTTCTTTATGTAGGACTAACGAGCATTAAATAAAGTACGTATGAGATGGCGGCAGTGTGATAATTATAGTGCAATTTCTGATGTATCATAGGTTATGGGTTCAAGGGTTTATGGAGGCTGGCCTTTCAAAAATATGTTTGGAAATGTGTTTTGCGATAGAAATATCTTACCATGCTACACCAGAATAACTTACATTTGCAGTGATAAAACAGCAGCAACAGTAATTATAAATGTAGATTTATAATACATTTTTTTTACTGTGAAAGGATCCCATTAAGCAGTGCAGACATTCGCTGATCACGTCATCTATATATGTACCACCCGAACATAACTGACGTGGAAATCCTGTAAGTAGCTAGAGAGAGCTGGTCTGAAGAACAGCACAGAGGTTCTCATCCTGGCTGCACAGGAGCAGGTCTTGAGCACCAGAGTAATAGAGGCCCAGATCTACCACACCAGAGAAGAGCCAAGGTGTAGGCTGTGCAAAGAGGCCCTTGAGAAATAAGAACATAATAGATATGATACTGAATAAGACTTGAATAGAAAATGTACAGCGGAAATGTACTGTACATGCAGGCTTAGTGTGGAAACAAGGGCGTGCCATAGGAACATTATGCAGTGTTCAGATAAAAGTTATGTGTTACAGAAGAGAGTCACTGATCAGTATGAAAGCATTCTTATAACGTTCAACATGTCAGTATTGCTCTCAAAGCTTACACTTCACCAGCGACATCAGTTCAAGCCATTCCTTTAAAGTTGACGTACCTGAAGTTCTTTCCACCATACATATATCACATATTACATATATTATAAAAGCAGCAAAGAATTTTGGAAATGTACCCGGTTTGGTTCATTTTGATAGAACTCGCTTTTTTGGGAAATCAGCCCCGAAGAAATTATTACTAACTTGATTTTTAGTTTCTCTTTTACCTCTGTTAGACATGATTCATTGTTTGCAGCTAAAACTATACCATCGATCCACATTAGCAAAATGACTTTTTCATTTTCAGACAGTTTAGTGTAAATACTTTGGTCGACATGACTTTGCACAAAGTTTCTCTTCAGCAAGAAATCAAGTCCAATCCCTCCTCCTGACTGTATGCCTTTGCCACATATCTGGCTTTGCATGTCTCATTTCCCTTGTCATCTTCTTTGAGAGCATACACCCACCTTCCCCCACTGTCTGTCTACCCTCTGGTAACAAGTGAGAAGGTGTTTTCTTTAAATGTAGCCATCTTATCTTTCATTGCCTTTTTCCAGTTCTCAGCTAGTGGCGATGCCAGAGCCTCTTCATAGGTCTGTAGCTCGGTAACAGTAGTATTTAACTGGTTGCTCTGTAGTGCACATTCATAGTCCTCCAAATACTTCTTTCTTACTCTGCCTGGAGTCTGTGTGATAATGTGGTCTTAGTATCACTATTTGGGTTTGAGTCTTGCTCTGTTGCTGTTCCTTCCTTGTCAGTCTGTGACTGAGTCACTTCTGTTGGTGTAGTTGTGGTAGCCCATTGCTTGGTTCAGTCTGTGTCTGACTCTCTGCTACTTCTTTTGTTATGAAGTGGACCGGTCGTGTTTGTCTTTGAAAAATAAACCATATACCGGTAAGCTGGAGAATGATGATCAAAACAAAGATTTCCTTTTTGCCTTTTGAAACTAGCTTTTTCATGTTTTGTTCATACACCATGCACTCTGAAGCAAACTTTCATTTTTGACAAATCTGGTTTCTTGCCAGTGCAAAGGAAATAGGGCGTCTCCCATGTTCTCTTACCGTAACACCTGTTTCATAGGACTGCAGCAGTCCTAGCTGCATGAGGCCACAGCTCTTTAGGTAAACTTGACTCTATTAGCATGCAGCGCACCATTTCAAATAGTGTGCGCCAATTCCTCTCCACAGTCCCATTTTGATGGGGAGAGTAGGGCGCTGACCTCTTGTGCTTAATAGCATTGTCTCTTAGTAGTGAATGGCACTCCTCAGATACAAACTCTGTACCATTGTGAGATCTCAACCATTTAACTTCACCGTAAGGTGCTATGTCTGCCAGGAACTGCTTTGTTGCCTCAACGGCTTTGTTTTTACTCTTAAGGAAGTACACATAAATGGAACCAAAAAAATCAAGATGGCATATTTGTACCCTTCTGTATGTATGAACTCTAAAGGTGCTTTGGCTCTTACATCTTCAACCCTGTTTCTGCTTTGGGTAAATTTGCCGTGCAGACAGGTTTCACATTGGTTTGGCTTACACTTTTTATCATTGATTTTCATGCCAACTACAACCGTTTTACTATATCATCATAGCTGCAATGACCCATTATCTCATGCCAAGTTTTCAGATCAAAACATGCATTACAGGAATCATCACTGTTCTCTTTCACAATGTACAAATAGTACAGCCTGTCTTTTACCTTCATTTTACATGTAGTACCGTTGCTCCCTTATTGGTCATGACGTGGGCAGAAGCACCACTGTCCAACAGCAGTCCCTCCGGTTGTGCACAGTGAGGTTGCCATTCACTCACCCTGAACACAAAGGTCTCAGAGGAGGCTCTGCCTTTATTATAACAGTGCATAACCTTGGCACAATAATATAGTGCCCAACACATGCAGAGGCCGTCATCACACTCATATTTCATCGATCATAAAGCCGGAACTGAATGCTGGGAGTGGACTGAATGCTTCAATTAACCTGCCGAAAGAGCTGTTCTAAAGCTGCGCATGTGTCGGAAAATCCATTCTCGTGGATACTAGTCACGTGCCACAGGGTTTGTAGAGCTATGTACGATTAGATAAACGAAAATCCCTTTGATTGAAAATTAGGTAATGCAGATTTAATAGGTAGGCCTATAACATTTGAAAATAAATAATAAAATATAAAATACAATGAAGAATGAAGAATACGTCTTTACTCTTACTTAAAATTTCACCTGCAAATTTCCTATTAACATGTCACTAGTAGACCTCCATGGGCTGTTTTGATGTTAGCTTCACTTTGGGTTCTCAATGTTCACTGTTATGCCAAGCTAAGTTAACCAAAAACATGACCAATAGGCCCACCTGTTGTCTCCTTTGTTTTAGGAGCAAGCATAATGTTTGAGTTATCTTGTTGTCCTCTGTACTAGACATTTACATTGACATGTAGATCTCCCGTCAAAGTAGGCTGTGCTCATGAGCTCATAGGTATGTCCACTGCGCTTTAGAGATGAGCGACTTGCATGGCTATATTCAAAACATATGCAGGTCAAAATGAGTGAAATAACACACAGGCGGCATGGGTGATGTATATGACTTTACATGTGCAGTGTTAACAGTGGAATGTAGGGGTGACTTCCTCTGGATCACCATTGGTCCACAACGCCAAGTAACAAGCCATTTACATACAATTGTAAATAGCTGTCACGTCTACAAACTATGTTATGTCTTGTATGTCTTGTATGTCTTGTATGTCTTGTATGTCTTGTATGTCTTGTATGTCTCATCACCACTTGGCACTTCTGTACAGGAAACAAGCCATTTAAGCCATTTTTTTTAAACAATTCTACAAGCAGTATGGTAATTGACATTTTAGGTTAATGTATTGTAGGAATTGCTCATACTCAAGAAATATTACACAGGTTGGTAAGATTAAATAACCAAGAATTTGGATTAGGACTAAAATAGAATTAAACAAAAAGATTGATAATAATTAAATTGTACAATCATTGGAATAAATAGCCTAAATGTTGTGATTCATCTTGATATATTGTATTAAGTGACTATGATTCAGATGGAAAATAGCCTGTCCTTGGAAATATGAGGCTACATGATGTTCTGGAGCTAGGACTGTGCAGTAATCAGCATATTTGTAATTTTGTCTTATGTTCCAAAAATATCCCCCAATAACTCCCTCATGTGCAATTCACATAAACAGGAACACAGGGAGACACATGCAAGCTGGAAAAAATGTAAAACATGTACTATAGCTCGTCTCCAGTTGTTTTAGTTGTCACTAAAATTGTGAAACAAATGTAGCACTTTTAAAATACACACTGAAAAGATATGTATGTAAATATTATCTTATTTTAAAGTGAGTGTTAGACAGTTTTTTTTTAAATTTTATTTTATAGAATGAGATTTTCATGAGACGACTCAGTCTACCAAAATGCTCTCCTTTGACTATTAAAGGTCCTACATTACGCCAAATTGACACTTGTGACCTTCAAGCCATGTTAGAATGTTGTTAGCTCCTCAAAAACATCTCTGCAGTTGTGTTACATTTCATTCACACATGTTTGAGTTATCCATTATTATTAGTCTGTCTACATCTCCAAAGATCAAAATGCTCTGTTCCACCTTGTGATGTCATGAAGTCGTAGTTTTCAAGTTAACACTTTCCTTTACCTTTGGTTCAGTACAGATTGGCAATTCCAGGTCTGATCCAATAATCCAAATGATTCTAGTGAAGGTGTGTGGAGTTTAAACACACAGTGGAGCACTTCCTGTATTACCACATGACATCACAAGGTGGAACAGACCTGTTTTCTTTTTGAGAGAAGAACTCAGCATACAGGTTCATTGCAGGATTTGTGTGTTAAACTTGTGTGAATGAAACAAAACACAGCACAATGGGTATGTTTTTGATGAGGAAACTATTTTATAACATAGATCACAAAATAGCATATTATGGGGCCTTTAACAAGGCTGGAGTTTAAAAGGTTAAAATCACCTTTGGAATTCACTATATAAAAATCATACAGCAATAAAACATTTTACATATACTAGAGATGAGACAGAGGGAACTGTTTAGAAAAAAAATTGGAATTTAGATGTAACACTCCAATCAGGCACTAACGGATACCAGCTTGTAGGGCCCTACCCTGCACTGACAATCTGCAAAGTCATTACCACAAGACTAATGACATTTCAATCATACATGTTTGGAGACAATAATATTTGTGCTGCGAGGTGAAAAGTTTGTCTCTGCTTTGGATTCGACTTCTGTTCTGTCGACATAAACACAGAGGCTTGTTTTGCGCTGCTGACAGAATGATGAACGCCGGCTTTCCCCAAACAAAGACCTCCCACTAAATCAGCCCATGCATCAAATATGGAGACGCTTCCATCGCCACCTATGGGAGTCGGCAGACACTTTACTGTGTCTGTGTCACTGCCGCGCGACCTTATACGGAGAGTGCAGCATTTGATTAAAGATTTCTACTGCTCAAATCTGCCGTGATCCGATCCAGGGCTCAGGGGACTCCCAAGTGTCGCGTCAGGTGCTGAGAAAGTATGCAGCAAATGTCTTCGAGAGTGTAAACACAAAAAAGATGAGGACACACAGTACAAACCCGATTCGGAAATGTCAGAAGAAATAGGTCCCAATGGATGCAAGCCAAATTCTTTAAAACACATATTTAATAAACAACAGATTGTTTTTGCTGAATTTATTTAATTCTTTACACATTCAGGAAAAATAAAAACTCATTTGTATTGACTGCAGCACAACAGAAAGCTGGGGCAGAGTCAGAAAAGACAGAAAGAGACTATTGCTCTCACAGGAAAAAACGCTATATGAGTTTTACTGAAAAAGGTTTTTAACTAATAATGCTGTTTAAAAACTTTACTGCTTGCCTGGCCAAGACCACACGCTTTTTTCCGTACTTTACAAAGACGTCCCTGGGCGCCTATTTTATGTCCCAGAGTTCAGATAGGCAGAGTTCATATGGGATTGACAGAGTTCAGAGTTCAGTTTAACCAATTAGGGAGACTTATGATCTGTCTGTATCAAACCATGACTGGTTCAGCTTTGCTCTGTCTGAGTTTGGTGTGAGACGTGGCAAAGGAGTGCTGACCAGCCAGAGATCTTCTGTGTAAAAAAAAAACATACAGAGAGAAGCTTTTTGCTGTTTTGTGCAAACATTTCTTCTTATAATATGCTATAAATTAGGTATATTATAAGTCTTGTATTGACAATAGATCCAGTTTTAGTAGCATGTAATTGGTGTGTCATTAATTTAAGTGTTTATTTATCAACTTTTACTTGCTGTTTTGGCTGAATTTCTTAGCGAAAAATACAACTTTAAAGATAAGAACTGTGTCAACCCAACGTCTTGACCGCACTTAGTTACTCCCATGATGCTTTGTGTTTGGAACGCCAACAGAAGCCAGCGCCAGTGTCCAGAAATAGACACTTGTGCTGGGGCAGGGTGGGAACAGGCCAGAGCGATCAACCTCCAGGCCACAAACAGAAATGGAATAAGTGCTCCCATGGGTGGCAGAGAGTGCGCTTACCCCTGAAAGTGTAAGGACATGTTAGCAACAGGGAGGATTTATTATTTATGGTAAAGATGACTATTATTTAACATGATGGTTACTGATAGAGGCGCTTGTTCCCATCTTTTTTGTTGATGTCAGTTATAAACAGGAAATGTAAAAGCTACAATAACGTCACTCACTAAAGCAGCTGCTTTGGGGTTCCACATAATGAAATATGGCACATATGAAGCATAGACTGCATATATAAGTGGGCGAGGCAAGGCAAGTTTATTTGTATAGCACAATTCGCACAATTACACAAAGTAATTCAAAGTGCTTTACAGAATAAGAAAGACATTAAAATCACAATACATCAAATCAAAACATAAATAATCACCAATAATCATCTTAAGACATTGTAAGTCTGCTAGTCGCCACATTCCAAATAGGAAGTAGGCATAGGTGCGAATTGGTTACATCAAGGTCTGGTTCCAATTAACTTTCAGAAGCCCTTTCTTTGTAACTGCTGTGGCAAGTTTCATCATTCTGGCCTCAAAATGTCCCTGGCGTTTTAATTCATTTATTTTCTGAGTAGATCAGGGTATCAACAGTTATAACCAATCAGGTGCCTTCTTTCTCAAGGTCGGCTCTAGCTAGTGTTAGCAACAGGTTTAATTGACAGCTATTAAAGATTTCTATAGACAGCTATTGCTTTTCATTGCTAAGTGGAAACCAGCAGTGTGGGCGGGAAGGGGCAAGTACCTTCAAGAACCTCGCTACCAAATATGGAACTTGGTTGCAAATTAGCCACTATAACTGCTGGCCTTGATTGGCTTCAATTGGCTGGTATAGTTCCTAAGTCCACTCCACTTCTACATACAGTCTGGGTAAAAGGGATGGTAAGGTTGCAATGACTTGATAAAACATTTACATCTTCTATTCTCACGCTACTATAAACTAAAGTACATTTATAAATCATCTCTATGGAGGTGCTATTGTTTGAATGTTCCAAGGTATGGTTTTAAACATATCCATAGCATTTGTTTTCATTACATGTGTTTTTATTGCTGAAAAATACCTTGAAAAATATACATTCTTATGAGAGGGTTAGGTCTCCACAGATCTGCATAGAGATAAATAAGTTTAAAGCCGTATTGTGGAATATTTCAGGCAAAGCTATAACATTTTCGCGGAGACGAGCAGGAGCAGCCTACCTTATTTTCCTGAAGTACATATATGGAGAAAGTGTGACCTTTCATTTGGCTCTGCGAAGCCATCAAAATTCTAAGATATTTTAATTGAACATTTAATCAAACTTTTGAGAAAGTCTGAAGACATAATCCATCATATGCACATTTTCAGATGTAACAAGCTTCTCAAATGAAACATCACAAACTATTTTAATAAAAACCTAAATGCCAGGTGCTTGAGGAAAGGTTATTTCAACACGGTGAAGAGATGCAGAATCTGGAGCTGTTCTGACATAGGCCCAGTGATTGTGTAACAGGCCAGTGCGACCTTGTGCAGTTTAAGTTTTGCTAAGTGCTTTTCTGTGTGCTGTATTATACATGCAGTATGTGATGGGGAAGGTGAAGGCAGAGTCTGTAGTTTATCTCAGGTGACACGGAGGATTATAAACTTTATGTATAACCTCAGTTAGAAGTCAATACTGTCACTATGCCTTTTATTCCTCACCTCCTGCTGGAGAGAAACCCTTTCATTGAACACGTAATCCAAGAGAAAGACTATAATAAATTGTGAAATAGATCTACAAGACAGCACTGATCTCTGCCAAAGAGATTAGTTTTTGTTTTTGTTTGTTTTTTTTAGAATAGAATGAGATTTTCATGAGTCCACTCAGTCTACCAAAATGCTCTGCTTTGACTATTAATGAGACTGGATTTTAAAAGGTTATACTCAATCACTTTTGGAATTCAATATATAAAAATCATACAGCAATCAAACTTTTACATATACTAGAGATGTGACAGAGGGAACTGTTTAAAAATGTTTTACTTTTAATCTGCAGAAGCCAGATTGATTTGTGTAGAACTCTTGATTTAAATTCACATTATCAATCCAGGACACTCATGTTAAATGCAATCGGGAAAAGGAGGAACGTTTGGGCAAACCTTCAGATCTCTGCACTGGCTTCCTGTGGCTAGACTTTAAAGCAGCTCTGCTTGTTACAAGTCTCTCCATGGCCTAGCACCAAAGTACATCTCCCACATGTTTGTGCCATATGAACCATCTCACACTCGTTTCAGTGTTTCAGTTTTATGCAGCTAAAACCTGGAACAGTCTTCCTGAAGATATGATACAGGCCTCTACTTTGACAATGTTTAAATCCAGGCTCAAAACGCTTCTGTTTAGCTGTGTATATGACTGAAAGGTTTTTATTCTGCAATCTTCTCTTTTAATGTGTTTTATGATTATTTGTGATTATTTATGTTTTGATTTGTTGTATTGTGATTTTAATGTCTTTCTTATTCTGTAAAGCACTTGAAATTACTTTGTGTACGAATTGTGCTCTACAAATAAACTTTCCTTGCCTTGCCTTCACACTGTCGGAGCCAGCTGAAATTAAATAACTCTAGTTAAGAAAACTTTCAGACCTTCCTATCCATAAATGCTTACCATGCACATTTTCACAAACAAAATATTCTGTATTTCTGCTATAATAGGCCCACACGTTGTGCTTAATTTAGTTTTGTTGGGCGCTTCATTTTTAGTTTCTGCTCAAACCACAATAATGGCCTGCGATTGGACCGGTCCAGGAATTCATCCTGATGTGCAAGGTAATCTTACTTTTTGGCATGCTGAAAAAAAAAACAACTGATCACACCTATAATCCATTAGAAATAAAACCTGCCAGTAAATGCCAAGTTCAAATATTACACAAAACATGAATAGATTGTAAAATATTATACAAAAGTGCAGAAATGACATATAAAAGATTTAGAATCAGCTCTTTTCATCTTTTTTATTGCAGATGATCCCTGATACATTATATATTATTACAGATGATCCCTGATATGCCTATTCTATTCTTTTTCCTCCAAAACAAAAATGGTGATATTTTCGATATATATCTCCCACTTTCTTGTACTCAGATGTATTGTTTAGATGCTCTTAGAGGGTGTGTGTAAAAGGTCAGTGCTGAGGAGCGATGCCTTACTGTGCCCCATCTGTATGCATGCTGTTCCTCCAGGAGCCACCGGGGGGTTTTTGTTGGGCATAATGGTTCATTTAGCTTCATTAGTGTAACCCATTAAGACTTAACAGCCTCAGCCTGCATTATGGACGTGATAGACGGCATCAGCAGGCTTGGTAAACACGGAGAGAGAAAGAGAGAGAGACACCAAGAGAGGGATAATGAAAAGAGAATAATGAAAAGAGAAGAGACAGCAGAGCAGCACCCCAGCTGGAGCGATGCATTCACTTAGAGCACAAGTGGAATGGAGAAGTGGAGTTCTGTTTTGTTATGGCAAATGGATAATGGAAAATACAATGGCATAACAAGACGTGTCACAAAACTCCAGGTCAAGGTAACACTGGTAACAATAGTGCCTAGACCTACATTCCAGAAGCTTGACAGTCAGGTGTTCAAAGAACACATTATGCTTTGTTGTGGCTTTAATTTAAGCATGCTTTTGGTCACCTTAGGATAAGTATCTCACGTTTTCTATCTTAAAATAATGTCTACATTTGGAAAATACCTTTTATAAACTACACCTCTGTTTCCAACGAGGCACTTAAGTGTTGGAGCTCCCTCTGCTGTCAGCAATAAGAATGAACAATGGAAAACTTAAAAAATGAAGCCCTTAGGAAACACAATGGCTTACTCTATGCTATTGGAGACATGTGTTTGTTGTGAACACAATTTGACTGCAGACCGAGTCAGGTGATGGTTTATGGGCTTAAAAACTGCTCAAGAGAAGTCTGTATTTTTACCTGTGATGCAACAATCTGGGAAAAATGCAAATAGAGCATTTTTGAGGGAAGATTACTTTGGATTAAAGGATTAATGAATCAAGCGTGAATGAAGCAAAATGCAAATCCAGGTATGTATTTGAACTTGACTTGAAAAGTGCTCAAAAATACATTATACAATAACACTATTTGTTTGTAATTTGTTAAAACTGTATTCAATATATTTAATCAATATTACATATCAATATCAATATTACAAAACCCTGTTAGTGATCAGTTATCCTCTCCAAAATGAGTGATTGCACAGCAACCACTGCTGAGTCTTTGAAAGTCTCTGGAGATGTCTCTGGGTCAAAGGTCATGAGCAAACACTTTGATTCTTTATCTGGAACCAAACTCGGACAGAGCCGAGCTGACCCCCGCCATTGCCTCCCGACACGGCGCAGCTCTAGTCAGAAGCCTTCAAAGAAACCAGGCCCACAGACGCACTTATACACCCAGTCCCAGCTCCCTATGTGCTGTTATGGCTGTGTAGTGTTTGGTGTATGCTCCGTGGTGCTGGAACTGAGGAAACAACATGATGATGGGAGAACAGGGTACAGCTCTTACCTGCCTCTTTGAACATATGTCCTTTGTAGAACCATTATGTCATGTGAAGTAATGAATGTCACACCAAGAACAACAAGTAGCTCAAAGCTTGACTAAAGTTGAAGAATACACTGTGAAAGGAAGCTAGATGTCATAAGTGAACATGTGTACTATGTGACTTTTCTAGTGGGCAGTATGGCATCTGCTTTGTCTGGAATGCTCCACAGTATGGAATTAATTAATTAATTAATTTGTGCATTTATTTAGTTAAAGGTGTTATTGTTAAAATCAAACTTGAAAAACATGTATTCTTGCTGGAACACTGGGATACCTTTCCACAGATTTGACCTGTAACTTGGCCTTGAGGTGTCTCCACAAAGATAGACAAGTTTAATGTCAAGCAATAACATCTCCATAGAGACAAATAGGAGGCAGACCTTCCACCAGAAAAGTTATATAGTGTCCTTTTAACTTTCAACAATAAAAATACCATTTGCAACTTTGTGTGATTACAATGCTTTTTGACCTCTGTGATTATTGTGTGGAAAGTCTGTTACATCTGTTATGTTATGTCTGAAATCAGAAAATAGTTCCAAGGCTTGAACCAGACCTATTCACATTATACTGTGAAGGTGAAGAATGCACCACTGGGAGCAAGGACAACATCTTTTATGTATCCAACAGGTCAGCGATTTATGGTGTCTGGTTTTACACTACATTTTGTATTCTATTTTCCCAAGTTTTTGTAATTTGTTACCAAAATATATTATCAAACTTTTAAACAATTAACTGTACAGCATGTGGAGGCCCTTATTAGCATCAGCATAGGATTCTTTATTCAAATTGCAATTCATTTTATGATTCCAAAACAGTCATTTTAAAATAGTATTTAGAAAATATTCAGTCAATATGCTAATATGGCATGTAATTTACAATTTCAGCCAAATGAGAATTCGGTTCCAGTGGTGGAAGGTAACGTACAAGTAGTAAAGTACTGTACTTAAGTAGAATTTTTAGGTATCTGTACTTCATGTAAATTCAAGTAAATTTTACAGTGGATACTTTACTTTTACGTCACTAAATTTGAGAGCAGGTATCTGTACCTTCTATTCCACTACATTTTTGAACTGGACTGAAAAGTAAAAAGTACTTTTCGTATGATTTGAAGGGTTATTTTTACCATGTTTGTGCTAACATCCTGATTAAAGTTTGAGCTTTGAGCTAACAAAAATAAATACGTAAAATTCATAAGAAAAATTAAGAAAGTGATTCATATTCCAACTGTTTTAATGTAATACTTTTACTTAATTCCTCTGTAACTGTACTTAAGTAACAAAACTGAGTACTCCCTCCACCACTGTTCTATTCAAAACATTAAACAATACTGCATTAACAAATAACTTGTACAATGCAACTGTTGAACTTTAAATTGCATGTGAAACTTGCATATGACTTGGCAATTTGCCAAATACTTTTTTTAAATGAATGTTTGGAAATGACAATTGTAAAATGAATTGTCATTTGAAGTAGCTGATTCGTATATGCGTCCATACATGTGCATCAAATTATACAAATTGTTTGTGCGATAAAAGCCAAACCACAAAACCAATTTACTTGCATTTTGTTCATTGAGCGATGCTCTCTTCTTATGTACTCTACTCCGAACAATAATAGCACTTCATTACTAAATCAATATCCCCCGAGTCCATTCTTTTGAGTTTGAGAAGTGGTGCTAGGGAGGATGTGTGGAGTGTCTGTGCAGACTACAGAACAGGACTGTATTTTATTCCATAAAGAGGGATCTTATCAGCAGACTGTTACGCTATAACACTAGGGCTGCTCTGAGATGTCATCTGCCATATCGATATGCACACATGAAATATAAGAACAATCTGATTGGACCATCCCACTAAGATAATACAACATGGCCTTTATCTGATGCCTATGTTTAAGTACATCCCTGTTTCCCTTCTCTAACTTTACTTTAACATTATGTACAACAAAAGAAGAAAAGATTGTGGTACGGTTATCGAGATAATTTCAAATCATATCTCTGTGATATAGAGATATTATTATTGGTATTATGAATTGCAGGTGTGATGAAGACTGATAGTAAAATAGTTCGAAATTTGGATGTGATTTTGGGACGGTTTTGAAGTTTGTAGATTAACATTATCCGTTTATCTGGCATAATAAATTAGAACATGCATGGATCATAGTTTTGCATTTTGTTCACTGTAAACAGCAGTATTGACCTGGAGCAGCTTAACGACAGAAACATGTCCAGTAACTTCCTATTCAAAACTGCAGAGAGAGGCCCCACCTCTATTGGCATTCACTGTAGCAAGCAGGAGATTTTAATTCTTTGTTCTTCTTTTTTTTAAGTCTACGCTACATTATTAAACCCTATGTATATGACCCTGAGTCTGTGGGTGGAGATAGGGGAAAGATGACATTTTCTGAGCACTCAACCATTAATTGAAGGACAATGCAGGATTACTCGATTACTCTAACATGCATAAATCAAGTTAAATACAACTTTGAGTAAACTTAAGATGAGGTATCACCATTATAACACTGTTGAAAGCTCATAAAATTTTATTTTGTATAATATACCTCTTTTAAAGTAAAATGAAAGAGAGCAGACAGATTGAAACATAAACATCTTAAACATTGTTGATATAAGCAGGTCTACTTAAAATACATGGCCTTGTATCTGTAACCACTTGTATACAGCACACAGACTGCACAAGGCAACTGTTTTGGATACACAAGGCCTATTTCACACTTCAATAGAGCTGTGAGACCATTTTAATGATATCTTTTTGCAGTCTTACTTTGAAGAAAATATCTGAGACGCTTCTGTGTCCGATAAGAAAAAAACAGTGTTACCTGCCTTTTTTACAATAATACAACCTTATGAAATGATTAAAATGTGATTCTTTGAGATGTCTGTTAAGGTGTTTGATAACATCTGTCAGGGAATGAGTGAGAGAGATCCTTGACACCTCTCCAGAACAGTCTGGTTTTATATTAACACTCAGACAGAGGTAAGAACACAGAGGACAGCCACTGTATGCTCTTCAGACTATACACAGCTCAATAACTGCATAATAGAATACAGCATTTCTCTGAGATTACGTGGTGGTATATTTTTTGTGTGTGTTTATCTTTCTGCATATAAGAACACTTTGCAAAATGCATAATTACATGAACTGTACTGTGTATTGTGGAGCACATAGGCAAAAAATAACAAAAGAATACACTAGGTTAATTAAAGGTGCACATGTCAATTTTCTACCATATGAAATTAAACTTATCTATCTCCATGGTGACAAGTAGGTGACCAGAGTATATCAGTATATTTTTAACAATAAATGAAACAAATCAAAAGACAGACTCTAATGGCATACTGTGAAGCATTCCAAAGCAAAGCAGTAACATCTCCATGGAGACCAGCAGGTGGTGTATGCCTTCACCTTCACCAGGTTTTTATCACTTTTTGTTTTTATTTATGGACTGGGCTCTCAGCATTGTGGTGACAATGGAATATAATAATTACAAGTGTAGAAGTGCAAACAACTAACCACCATCACCAGGGACCTTTATTTCCTGAGCACATTTTCTCCCAAGGACTGCAGAGGTGATGTCTGAAATCAACACAAAAAACATTAATTGTGTACACATCAAAGCAATGCAGGTTTTGTGACATCCTGCAGCTAGTCCTGACCAAAAAAAAGTTGACCTAAACATGGGTCAAACATGGGTCACAGGGACCTACTGTACAGTATAATCAAATGCACAATTAAACTCTGCAATTATCAAACAAAAGGGTCCAAACCAACAAAACCTGTAATATTATAATGCAAGTGAAACCAATACCATTTGTAGACAAGTGTGTGGAACATAAATCCATAGACAGACCACTCACATGTTCAATGCGACGCAGGGCTCCGCTGCAGACTGTGGAGTGGATGTGTAGGGCTCTCAACTCTCAGCCTGTAGTTCCTATACATTTCCCATAAGATTTCATGCTCCCATTGAAACATCAAATTTGTTTCTTAGAATATTCTTGTAATTATGCATGGAATAATAGCTATTTTGCATCAGGATAAAATTATACTTTCCACTGTTTTTCAAGCAGTTCATTTGCCATGAAGTACATGGTTTACATTAGAACATTTGAGGCTAATCACTATATTCAGTGGTGTTTAAAATAGCTTGACCACTTGCTAGGCTTTGTATAATGATAACGTCATGGTGTTGCGATACAGAGAGAATGTGATGAAGCTAAAAACAGGCCTATTTGGCTTCAAAACAACATACTATCAGGACTGTGATAGCTAGTGAATTTTGATACAGATTACAGAAAGTACTTCCTGGTTTAGTTCATCACCTATACAGCAAGCAAATATTTTCTTATTTTAGCATAAAATTTGGCGTATTAATTTATGGCAAGGCTTGTTTTGATGTGGACAGACCAAGTTCATTTCCGATTGGCCAATTCACCTGTCAATCACTCTGGGTTATTCACCCAGCATGTTGTCTTATTTATCATGTGAATGTGGAGAATGTGGGCAAAATGTGAGCACATAAAAGCACACTCCACACTGTGATGCATTTACCGGGTTTAATTAATAGTTAGGGTCTTGCCGAAACTTGCTTCACGCTCACGTAACTATAAACCCCCCAAGTTGTTTGCCTCTTGGGTAACTACTTTTGGTCCCTGAGATTAGATTAACTTTCCAGAGTATCAACAGCCCAGTGAGATGAGCACATCAAAGGTACCTCTCTAAATCTGGGCTTACTGAATATCATAATATGGAGAGGCAGGACAGAGTACACAAAAACCTCTTTCAAAGTTTTATTGCATACAAAAAAGGTTAACAGTGACAGTACAGATAGTCAGAAAGCAATCTCTGCATGCTGCAAGGTCTATCCCCCCGCAACCTACACTAATCTAAAAGACAAAGCATGTGGGTAGCAGTCTCTTATTAGGGGCTGACCCAGGGGCGTGATTATTTTCCCCAAATTCTGTAATAATCACCCACCCTTTATACTATGAACCTATGGAACTCAACAGTGACCACCTGCTGTGGTTCCAGAAGTAAATTTTCCATTCAGTTTTCCATAGAATTCAAATATTAAGAGTTCAAAGGCATCGCGGAGGCTAACCAGCTACGTGGAAACTAATATCCATAATGTAGTAATTTTAAGCCCAAAAAGCAGCAGCAACCAGCAAAATGCTTCAATAACTTAGCGGTTTATAACGTTTCTGAAACATATATATATTTATTTTATTTTTTATTTTTTATTTTTTTTATGCGAAGTCTATGCGAACCGGGGAGAACCAGAACCAGGGGTTTGGGCAGTCACTGTTGAACTCCATAAGAGAGCTGTGTAGTGAGAGCTGTGTACGCAGGTATCTCTTCTGTTCAAGTAAAGCTGTGTATGTGTATTCTTTAGGCAGCAGGTCGACAAAAAACAACATATCAGCCTATGGTCTATCTTTAATCCTTACATTCTTGATTTGTAATGTACGTTTGTATTAAGAGTGCATGCCCTTATATGCATCCAAATTGTATTAAGCACTTTAACTAAACCTTATTGCCATTCGCCCATTATGAAGTATGTCACATAAAGTGACTCTCGCATTCCACAGAAATCCTTGCATAATCGTTTTTTAAAAGCAGGTGTCTCCACTCCACAAGGATATCTGCAGCCTTGAGCCTTGTGATCCTTTACAGCCTGTACATTAGTGTGTTCAACATCACAACTGGGCTCCTCAGGCCAGACAGGAGGAAAGGGCATAAATCTCCTGTCAACTCCTAAGTACATGTTCTGACAGGTTTGAGTGGAGAAGAATACCAAGCAGCATGCGCTCTGTCAAATTCATAATGCAGTTTGGTACATTTCCAATACTTGCAATATTGATTAAGATCTAGATGCCAATGTAAATTAATGTATGTTTACAATGACCATATTATTGTTTGGTTTGGAAGGACCTATTCAAATTTATGGTGTCCTTCAAGGCTCAGTTCTTATGCCCCTGTACTTCTCGCAATTAACTTCTAATTAAAAAAGCAATATTATTAGAAAGGTATTCCACATTTTGAACATATAAACATGAACCTAATTTTAAAAAAATGAAGTTGTTAGCATATTTCCAACTTTTACATTGTGCAGGACCCTGGGTAAGACTATAAGGAACCATTCAGTAGTTAATTCACTTTGAAAAGATAAATATACATATCTTGTTGCCTCTATCTTTATTAACACTCACACTCACTTGGTCAAACAGTGGCATATTTTGGGAAAGTGGCCAGGTGTGGATAACATTACTGCCTCATTTAGTCTCCATATGCTCAGCTCCTCCAGAGAGCTTCTCAATCAAAAACCACGAGTGCACGAAGCTAATAACATTAGCGCTGGGTGTCCGCAGAGGAGTTTCCTGTTCTGATGGCGACAGGTCCGGAGCAGCGGAGAGGGTCACATAGCGCGTAGGATAATTGAGTTAGCATGCAGTGAGTGTGAGGGGGCCGCACTTCCCACAGCACTCTGTGTGTTTGTTCAGGAGCCTGTGGAGATGTTTGCCTTACTCCTGAATATGACACCTCCTGATATGACAGCAACGAGCAGAGGAACATTCCACAACCACATTCTGGATTAACACCAGCTCGCACTGTGATCCCAGTAGAGGAGTGAAGTACTTACAGTAAGCCATTTGAATACATCGTGCTTCCAAAGATATCAGAAAACACTGACCACTTTATAGTCAGTGGCATAGAAATGTGAATAACAATAAGGTGTTAAATTTATACAGTACCATTCCAGATACTGCCAGTACATTACATTGTTCATTCACTCATACACTACACTCTGATGCTTGTAAGTTACTTCTTTAGAGCTTGGGATGGAAGGTAAAAAGAGTGTTATCATGGAAATTTGCCATGTTTGAAGCAGCAGTGCAAAATGCACAGATGCACTAGTCAAAAAAATGTTAAAAAACAGGAAACAAAAGAGCTATGTAAACAACCTGATAAGATGCTGGGTCACTATTGGTAAATACATTTATCACTCTAGAGTCAGAATATGTTTGAATGGATGCCATAGATTTAGCATTTAGCATCTTAATATCTCCACTGGTTTGACATTAGGCTAACAAAAAATTCTGTGATGTGGGATCACACAACCCCAAGCTCTATATCCATAGCTGTCCTGGGGCAAACCAAAAGAAATACATCCAACCACAGTCACGCTAAGATATACAACTACAGTATGCACCACCACGCAACATCAGCAACAAGAAGAGAACCCTCAGTGTCTGTGAAGTGGCCTTGTATATTTTAGTTGTAGATGAAGTGTAAATGAAATACCATTATTTGTGTAACAATGGAAGGAGTTTTTCCATACTGAAATAATTCCACCCATCCCACTTGTCGAAAAACCAACATAGAGGTCATATAGGACAAATTGGCACAAATATGCAGAAAAACAACCTTGCAGCCAGAAATATGGATCATATCTGAACCAAACAAGGAGTTATTGTTTCAGCAGGTTATGGCACTGCTCCACTGTGAGGAATAACAAAAGCACTGGGTGGAAAAATCTGCATGTGTCTGCGCCTCCAAGCTGCTTGACGCCCACAGAGGAGGGGTCGAGGCTGGATCTGGTCTTTAACTGGGGTTCAGGTGTTCTCATTATAGTCTGGTTTCATAACTGCACTGTTACCTCAGTGGTCTGCAGTGGTCTGGAGGGGGCGCTGTCAGCAGGCTCTGGCCCAGTTTCAGTGCTTAGAGAGTGGGGACAATCACAGGTCTAACTATATGTTGTCTTCAGGTATACTGTGTGCCTCTAACACTCCTCTAACACTTATGGACGCGTTGTTAACAGTGTGCAGTGATGTAATAGTACACTTGAATAGTGTTATTGACTGGCAAATGTGCCATATAGAAGAAATGGTCAGAAATCCTTTAATTATTTCTATGGCACTTTTACACCTTCATTGAGCACTCAAAGCAAATATTTCAGTTTGCAACTATGTCCACCTCATCATGCTGCTTAGGGCTGTGCAGTTCATCAAATTTTTATCAAATCGAAAGCCAACAGCCAATCATTAGTGATCAGCATGAGTACTTTTAATCAACAGATCAACAGCCAATTCTGTGGCAGTAAAAGCATGTGGTGAGGAGCAGAGTTTTGAGGATTAAATTGACCCTTTTTCTGAAAGCCATACATATTTGATTATATAAGAGGACTTGAAATTCATCAAACATTGTACATGATATTCTTACAACACACATTTTGTCCATTGGTGCAACGGCAACCCACACAGAAATTGTATTTACACCAGAGTGATATCATTGGCGCATAAATAAATAATAAATACATGTTTTGCTCAACATTGCATATCTCAGTGCCTATTTTAAAAGTGTATTTTTGCCTTTTCTGCCCAACGCTGATAATGAGTACTAGTTTTAATACATTACACACATCTGATACCATTGATTGTATGAGTTTTTCAGCAATTGAAAACTACGCTCCCTGTAATACCGTTGACATTGGAAGTATGAGTTGGACATTACACCCTTGACTGCAGCTTTCTCATTAGCGCTGACACAGACTATTTACTGGACTGGAGCACAACTGTAATTGCCCATATGTTACGGTCTGTTGGGCCTGACGACGGAGTACGCGCCAAGAGAGACATGTGACAATGGGTTGTAAAAAGTAGCATACGTCTACAAACTGGGCAATGGATATGTTTAAAGGTGGTTCGCGCTGCATAAGCTCAGATCTATGAAAGTTAATGGGAAAAATCCACACCTAGAAATCACGTGTTTAATTTAAATGGTATTATTACA
>KN483452.1:0-26241 GCA_000787095.1 Periophthalmodon schlosseri | reverse complement strand
AAGAGTGTAGAAACTTGATATTGGAGGAGTAATGTGGTTCGGTTATAATTGGATTTACCATTATAAAACGGGTTATTGCAAAATGCATTAGACTTTATAATGCAAATCCAATAATATGTCTTATCTAATTGTAAAAGCATGAGTTAATTGTGTAAGAAAAAATATGGGGCCAGTAGGTTTTGCATATATGCCAGGAAAAGTGATCACATCATGGACAAAGAATAGCTGCATAGTAGATGAACTCGATGAATTAAATTAGGACCATTGCCATAGCAATACCAATTTAAAACAAAATATTGTATCTTTTGAATGGGAAAAAGTCCTCAAAATGTTGCATATAATAGGAAGCTGAAATTCATAAATACGATAAGGAATGCTATACATAGACACAGACCAACAACAAACTATAATGGTTCTTGAATATTAGAACATGCCCACGTGCACAGTATAGCATGTAAACAAATTTAATGCAATTTAGACAGACAATAGATGCATATATGATCCAGCCAATATATATGTGGACTATGCCAAGTTACAGATGCAAAGCCATGAAAGACCACCACATACTGAATTAATAATATTTACTGCCAAGTTGCCGTAGTTACATAGTGGGAAGCACAAAGTATACAAAGAAATAATGGTACATTTGCAGTCCACTACTACTGTGACTTCCCACGACTGTCCATCTTGAGCTAATTCTCTCTCCATGGTGATCACATGACATGAGTTAGAAATCCTGACTATGCTACAGTCTTAAACCAAATGCAAAATAGTGGAGTTGAGCAATACACTGTCTAAGATAATATAGAAACTGTTAAGTTTATAAGTTTTGAAGATGTCAAATTAGAATATGTCTATTGTCTGTAACAAGAAAAGCAGCAAAAGAGTTGGTAAAATATAGAAAATTAGCTGTATAGTTGAGCCATCTTTACTGTCCAGGTGCAATTCCTGGCGTAGCGTTGTTGGACATTTTTAGTTTGTTTTATAGTGAAAAACACACGTAGTTAATTTTAAATGTTTGCAGTGAACCAAATGTGTTGCTCACTTACCTAATGCATTCCAAGCATCCTAATTAATTGCCACGATGTGTTTGTTGTCACAGTAAAGCTAATAACAACTAGCATGCTGTCGGTGCAATTCCTTTTTTACAGAGAATCAAGACCTTTATTATTAGATTTTCACCTTAAGGGTTGTTTTACAATGTATCTGTACTGCACTTATTGTACATCTTCTAGTACATGACAACAGTAGGTCTAGTATTCCTCTGTGGCATTTTCCCTTCCTGCATAGCATCATACACAAACAAGCATCTAATGAAAGACCAGCCCGAGAGACAGCGATTTGCAAACAGCTTCACACCTTCTGAGTGTGGACACAGCCCCCTGGACTAAAGCTTGAAGCATGCTGGGAAGAAAAGGCCCGGCCAGATAAAGCCAGAGTGGATATTGGGTTAAACAAATAGTAGTCCTACCTGGAGAGAAGGCATTCATTTGGCAAAGGATGACGCACACAGGAGATGAGTAGAGACAGCTGGAGTGTTTCATTATGGAGCTCCCCGTGGGACCAGATCTGCGCTGATAACAGGTTAGATGGTATTAAAGATGGCGGCACACACTTTTGATGTTTGTGTTTGTATGCATGCACTGCCCACGTCATGCCGATTCATTTCCAATTTTAGGTCCAGAGGAATTTTTCAAGATGAAAGTTTTGCCTGTCAGTTCAAAAGAAATGGTTCTACATCAAAAAGAATTGAGTAAGTAATAACTGCGGACTTAGGATTGTTTTAAATCATATGGGTTTGGCAAGACATGTGTCAAGACTTTTGACAAGTGAAATACAGTTTTTGCTATATTTTTATTAAAAACCAAACTCAAAAAGGTGTCATTATTTCCACATATTGCTTCAGCCCATTAAACCGGTTTAGAGCGGTTATGTCAGGAAGCACCCAGATTGACAGGTGGCACGGGCAGGCCGCTGTAGCTCTGAAAATTGACTGACAGCTGACAGCACACTATTGTGCAGTGAATATAAATGATACAAGTCCATGATCATATAAATCCAAGCAATACATTTCACATTTATTCTTAAAACATCATATATGTTTGCAATGTATAATGTCCTATACAGTGGCGGAAGAAGTATTCAATTTTTACTTTTCTGTAAAAGTACAGATACCGGAGCAAAGAAATACTCAAGTAAAAGTAATTGTATCACATGAAAATATCTACTTAAGTAAAAATATTAAAGTACACCTTTAAAAATGTACTTAAAGAGTAAAAGTATTTCCTCAGAATTTATATTAAAGTACACCTTTAAAAATGTACTTAAAGAGTAAAAGTATTTCACTCAGATTTTGAGATCTAACAAAGCTTCAAATAGATTGATTTTGATACAGATTTGTGCTGAATTTTGTTCAGAAACAACTGAACCTATAGTTTTTTTTTCTAGCTGTTTTTTATTTGTATATTTTGGTTAGATGAACGTGTTAAAAATAAACCCTTCAGTCTTTTCAGTAGGTCTCAAACAATAATAAAAAATACTTTGAGTCTTCCTTCCAGTTCAAAAATGTAGTAGAGTAGAAAGTACAGATTCCTGCTCTCAAATGTACTTAATTATGTTCCACCACTGCTCCTATACAAGAATAAAGATATACTACATTAAAGTTGGCTATCTACAGTCATTGTGTTTTAATGAGATACTGCATACTGTACTTTAGACATATTCTCTTGCTGGAGTGCTGCTTGATAACATGCCTTTATAGAACTCCACGTATGATGAGGTGGAAACACAGTTCCTTTGCATTTCTATAATCCAACAGTGCATCTCTCACACTGTATTTAACTCTCCTCTTCCTTGACACTGATAAAGCCTTCACATTTATTAAAGAATAATTTAGAACTTTCTCCACTGTAATAAATTTAGACTTCACTTTCAATTTGTGGCTTTGTTGTTTTGCCTTGAGCTTAATAAAAAACCTCTGCATCATCACATCGTCCATATTTCATGGAAAAAAACTGCTATTTTGTGTCATTATTCATCATTATCATCATTCTTAGTATCTCCAGCAACTCAAAATGCATGACATTTCATTCACGCAATACATTCTATTTAGAAACGATTGCTTTTTCCAATAGATTATTTAATTAAACTGGGGTTTTGACTGGATATTATTGAATCCTACATTTTGCTTTATACATGTCTATATCTTTACTTAGACCCCACATATTATTATTATTATTTATTTAAAGCTGCACTGCGAATTTTTTTTTTATTAAAGATGATAAAGTAAAACATGAAACAGTATATTAATAATAAACAAGAAAACGAGACACGAATACGTAAAGTATAAAACAACAATGGTAACAACTCCGTAACCCACCCCTTTTCCCCAAAACACAAAAAACTTAAACATAGCATAAAAAAGACAACATAAAACAAAAACAAACAAATACATAAAAAACTAAAAAAAAAAAAAAAGTAAATAAAAAAGCAGCAAGCATCACCAGCCCACGGCTACAGTTGCACTCTTATTGTTATAGCTAATACATGTCTACTTGTTTTGCATTGGGACTTGACGTGTCCTGACGCTGAGGTCTCACTGCTGTAGACTGGAGCTTGATATAATACATGTGGTGCCTAAGTGATAAGACAAAGTGTTGTTTCAGGACTCTATGTGCTGTAGAAGGACAGTTTCAAGTGAGTGTGGAAAAACTGAGGGCATAGGGAAAGTGAGCACAGCTGATGTAGTGGTCTATGAAAGTACACATAGTGCTCACAAACAAGCTAAAAATAGGCCTAGATACACAAGCTAGTTTAAATCATAATGTTATTGTAACCCAGGTCAAAGTAAAAGCATGATAATGAAAACAGAAATTAATACATTGAATAAAAAGTCAGTAAGTATGACAGTATGGCTAAATATTCAACAAAAAACATCTGCAGTATTTTATTTAATTAAAAAATATGTTAAAAGCTAAAAGGTATGCAAATACATTGGTTATTAAGTTCTTTAGACCAACCGGATTATTCTTGGCTTTTCCCCTGCTAAACGAAGATACGCAGACGGCACACACAGGCTGCTACAGAAAAGGAGAGCAGAAAAACGAGTCTAAAGCTATGTTTGTTTACTAAAAAAGGTATAAAGAAGATGTTTTTATTTTTCCAACCTGTCCCTTTGTGGAAACATTTGGTATTTTGATGAACTAAATTTAAAAAAAAGAGCTAAATTAAACACGTGATCGCAAGTTCATTGCTTGGACTTGTTTTCTGTTCACCCTCACGGCGATGGCACCACCTCAACAAGCACCGGTTAAGACATGAAATGGACATTTTCTTTATTTTAAAGCTGCCTAGAGTTTTATTTTGTGTATTTATGAACATTTATGCTATTTATGACAGGCCATTTTGAGTGGGTTGAAGAATATGCAGCTAAAACCGAACTTTGGAGAGCATGTGGGTGAAACAAGATGGCGAGCCTCCCATGGACTTTCTGAACTGTGCACGCACTGGAGCGATATCTCTCTCTGCTGGACGGTGCATGGTTTACATCTGAACTGGTACGATTTATCCAACTTTCTGCTAAGCTATCCACCTTATTCCGGAAGTTGCTGTGGGCGCTGCCATTGCTATTCAGGTTGTATTATTTTGCATGTGGCTGCCGATCTTGGCAGCAAATAAATTCTATACGGACTACAAACCTGTTTTAAAGCCTTCCAGAGAATCGGTGCATTGTTGACTTGTAACTTGACAGTCAACCCTACAGGTTGTCCTGGGGGGGACGCTAAAATCCCCACCCCAAATTGTCACCTATGGGGTCCCCCAGGTCTCTGTGCTCGGTCCAACCCTCTTCACCATTTACACGGTCCCCTTGGGTCGTCAGCAGGTATGGAATAAATTTCCACTGCTATGCTGACGACACAGAACTCTACCTTGAAGTCACCCCTTCTGGATCCCCTTCTGCCATTGTCAACCGCCTCAGCTCTTTCCTGGACAAAATAAGGGCATGGATAAATCAGAACTTCCTGCAGTTGAATGGCTCAAAAACAGAAGTCATTCAAACCGGAACCTCTCAACAACTTCGCTTTTTCCCCCATCACCTCCATTTCACTCTTTGGCCACAATATTCCCCACTCTCCCTCTGTTAGCAACCTCAAGTTTGACCCACATCTTTCCTTTGACAATCATGTCACCCACATCTGCATACTTCCTTCTTTCACTTCCATAACATCTCTAAGCTCCATCTCCTGGCTGCAGAGAAGCTCGTCCATGCGTTTGTCTCCTCCAGGTTGGATTACTGTATGGCACTCCTCATCGGCATCCCTGGCAGGAGCATCCAAAAGCTTCAGTATGTCCAGAACTGCACGCCTCACCTACCTCACAGACCTGCTCACACAGCTCAGCCAGGGCCCGGTCAGGCCAACAGCACCGTCAGCTCCCACACAGCTCAAGACCACGGGGGACAGTGCTGCTCCTTGTCTGTGGAACGCTCTACCAGACCACCTCAGGGCTCTACAGACAGTGGATGCTTTTAAAAAAGGACTTAAACCTGTCTTTTTAGAAAAACTTACACCGAAAATTATTTAAAATTGTTTTGTTTGAATTGTTTTTAATTCTGCGGCACTTGGAGATTTGGTGTCAAATGTATAGTGCAATATAAATTAAATGTATCATTATTATTATTATTAACAATAAAACAATATTACACAAAACTTAGTTGATTAGCAGTGATTGTTAGTTTTCACAGCCAGCTAATGAAAGACTGGGTAGGAAATACACCGTTAGCCTACCTTTGCTAATAAAACTGAATCCAATTATCACATAACTTTTTTACTTTTTATCAGTTAAAGGCGCATCTACAGAAGCTCTACGTAAAATTTCATGGAGCTAGAATGGTAAAACACAGTAATGTATTAACTCTTTCACTTCCAGCTCTTTTTGTAAAAGCAACATTTTTCCTGCCAGATTTTGTGTTTATTTTCAACAACTTTGCAATTCGACTAAAAAGAATTGTAAATGAGTGTACCAGATGAAGTCTCTGCTTTCATAAAAATGTACTATGTTCATCTGTTCTTTTATTGTGAACAGCTGAACAACAGCAGTTTTCATAAAAAGGCAAAAGACTAAGCTTTTATGAAACATACGTGAAAATATATTTGTCCATTTTAAGTTCTTGTTTACTTTTTTGTGTCTTGCATGTGGAGAACCCTTTCAGATGATATTAATCAAAAAGTCTTTAAGACGGAAATTTTTGTCTTGGCTGGGAACTGTTGGGATTTATAAGAAATGACTGTTAAACATGAGTGGCATCTGACAAGTAGTACAAAGCAAAAAGGTCAGAATCCATTGCTGCATTTTCTCTCATCCCAAATATCAATCTTTTTTTTTCTTAACCCAATCCATCCTCCTTTGTCCTCTTCCATCATCTGCTCCGAGTGGGCCATTATTTTCACTGCTGGTGCGCTTCCCTGTCACAATCACTCAGATTTACTTTAGGAACAGTCACAGGTGGATCTAAAATGGCCTCCAGCATTTGAGCCGCCTGGAGTGTAGAGCGAGAGGTGAGCACTTTATCGGATTACAATTGTAGCTTTAAAACAAGTTCATTATCATGCTGTCACCACAAGGAAGCTCCCTTAGCATCTTTTATTATTGAGTTTAGTTAGTCAGAATTGCAAGGCTTTGACAAGGCTGCAGTCACCTAATGGGAGGACTAGGCCTATTCATCCTTATCTTGAATGGTTTGAAGAAATATTGTTAATATACCCATATTTTGTCAGTGCTTCATACTGGTAACATATCTAATGTGTACATATAAAAAAATACTACATACTCCTTTATTGCTCCAAGTTTTTCCAGTAATATGTTAACAAAATAAAAGTAGCATTGCTTGACTAAATCTCACTTTCTAAATTGTTTGATTTAGACAAAATATTAATTGCTGCCCACAGATGACAGACTAAGCTGTGGCTATCACTGGTAATATTGGGTTGTTCTGTCATATAGAAATTTAGAATGTAGAATATAAAAATATAGAAGTATAGAAAGAAAAGGAAATGTAAATAACAGGCAAACGGGTGATAAAGAGTGAATAAAACAATATTAAATTTATTATAAAACATTTATTTACAAATCAGTGTTCAGCAGTGACTCCAAAGTCTGTGTAAAAGATTGTCATACTAAAACATGGTACACTGGCGTCATGTGTGACAGTGTGAATAAAATACATGATCACCTAACCTCTGTTCCATCTCAAAATATATCTGATTGCTTATAAAATATACTGCTCAGTAGAAACCTTTGGAGTATTGTCTAAGCAGCTGACTCAAGTGTGACTAGTTCTCCATCAGGTGTTCATATGAAAATACAAGCCGCTAACGTCGCCTAGCAAAAATAGATTATGCAAAATTCTCACATTTGACCACACTGCTGAGTAGAAATACAATGTGTAACTTTAGCTAGAGTTTTAGCATGAGCACTTGACACTTTTCATTTACTTTTCCATCTCTCAGATGACTCAAAATTTACTTTTGAGTCAAAGTCAAATACATTCAACAATTCAATATTTACATGGATGTCAAGAAAATCATTTCCAAGTATTCATCAAAAACTCAAAGTTTTTATGTACAATGATACTGACTGATGTTGCTTTCATGGAATGAGACAAAAGGAAAAGACTTATCTGTTCAAGGTTTACTGAGATTTTTAGTTGGGGGTAAATGCTAATTTGAAAGTTTGACCCAATATCATGTTTGAATCATCTTGCTAACAGAACAATTGTATAGTCTAGTTTTGTGTCACAAAATTATCATTATAAAGATAAATAATACTTATCTTATTGCTTCCAAACATGTGAATGTGACAACTTTTGAAAATAGTTTAAAAATTGGAGTATAAAGTTGAAAATGTTTCTTGTGCAGTCCACTAGCATAGATTCCACAAGCAACAAACATACGTCTGCAGTAATTGTACTAAACGCATTGTGTCACCTCACAGAAGCAGAAACGTAGATTTCGGCTAAAAGGTTTAAAAGGGATTTGCACGAGAGATCTGTTTTTTACACATTGACATCATCTGGGCTGCCTTTCCCACTCTTATCATACTCTAATCTACTCCTGACCTAAAGTAACATCAGTCCCCCCTTTGCTCTGACTCCATGTGAATGCAACATGGCCTTACGGTTTCATACTAAGTGATTAGGTAATTGCCCCAGCCATTAAGATCCATTGTGGTACAGAGCATACAGCACAATTATACAGGTCCACATAGGAGCATTGTGAATGGAGCAGTGCAGGGAGTAGTTTTAAGAGCAGGTAGAGTTTCTATCTGCACACTTCAAATCCATCTCCTCCAACTTCAGACAAATTGGTTTCTGCAGTAATGACTTATGTCAGAGGCACTGATAAACAGATGGAATCGGGAGCAGGATAGCGGAACTCACGCACAACACTGGCTCCCCCTGCTGGCATGTAAACGTATACATACAGACAAGTGAAATAGTTCAAACTCTGTTCAAATGTATTGCCTTAAAAGTAGTTCAGATAGTGGTCAGCCACATAGAAGACTACTACTATACTACTCTAAACCATCTTAAGTTTGTTATTGGAAAAAAGAATTTTCCATGCAGAGTTGTTTATCAAATGACTTCCCCAGCATCACATAGCTTTGAGCTGAACAAAATGGACTTCTATGAGAATGTGAACCCACAAATCTCAGGAGAATTATTTTGGAACCATTTCAGTTTTCAATGGCCTCTTTAGCAGGAATTCTTAACAACCTCTAACTCTTCTAGCACATAACTCGGCTCTTATTGGCATCTCATCCTTATAAATATAAAACCATGGAACTATTTCACCAGACTCTAAGACGAATCAAATACAACTGAACACAATTCAAATCTCCAAAGACATACGCCTACTCAGTTTCCATTTCAAAACTGTCCTGAATGACCTTTCCTGTCTGCATTTGTCATCTGTGTATATTTTTGACAGGCTTTTCAGTTTAAAATGGCAAAACTTAGATGCTAAATGTCTAGAAACTCTACATTCAGCGACTTGTCGTCAGTGATTTATTGCTCTCGAGCCCAGCAGCCCACATGTTCACAGTATATGTATAGCTTATAAAGAATTCCTGACAGTCTCACTATTAGCCCAAATCCTACCACTTTGAACCAGTAAACATTGAGTGGAATGAACAAACAAAAGATGGACAGCTGTTTCTAAGCAAAAAAAACAAAAACAAAAAAAAAACAGAATATGTTTTTAAAGATGCAGTAATGGACCCTTACAGCTCAGTGACAGTAGAATGATTTGAGATTGTTTCTATGTTAAGATGTCTTATTTTATTAGCTTTGGCCTTGGTTCACTTTTTGGATTGCTTTAAAAACATTGATTAAGCTAATCTCAAATACCCAGGATCTGACAGTAAACCGTAAACCTTTGCTGCAGTTTCACTAGATCAGTTAAGGATATATTATGTTCAATTTAAGTAATTAATCTTCTAATAGCAAATGTACTGTTCAATATAATGTATATTCAAATATTCCTTTTATCCTCCCTTACAATAACTTGTTGTCCTAACGATAGTCCATTGAGGTAATTACTGTACTAAGTCAACTCCAAAAATGAAATTTATAAATCTCCATTCACAGAGGTAGGTATAAAGGCCAAAGCTACAAAATAGGAACCATGTGAAATAAACCATAAAAAACATATTTGCGATTGTAATCGAGTGCACCACAAATCCAAAACTGCCAGTGTAACATCTGAGGTGAACCTGTCCTTCAGTGTTCTGTCTAAAAAGCAACATCCAAACCTCATATTAGTAGCAATATAATAATAATAGCAACAGCAATAACACAAGCACCCTCCTGCACGACCAGGCGCACCACGACCCACATAGCTAACAGCTCTTAACGTGACTGTGCTGTGTTCTATCAGCACTCAATCTGCTCCCTGCGTTTCCATGGCAACGGGCCCATCTCTTGGCTGGACACGACCTGGACTGGAAGCTAATGTCACTACCTCTCCTGTATCCTAAAGTGGACTAGGACATAGTCTAAGGAGGAGAGCTGGGATCAGGACAAACAGAGGGAGCTGCGGTAGGGGGCCAGTGTGCAGACTGGCGTGGGGAGGCCGTAGTGGGAGGGGTCCGTGAAGGGGAACAGGAACAGGATGAAGAGGACGACACCCAGGAGGTAGGAGGCCAGAACAGTTAGGCGCTGTGGGTGCTCCAAGGCGGCGCTGACGGCAGGGAAACCCATATAATTACAGAAGGAGTGGCACAGCACCGGACCCATCAGGTGACCTATACATAGGGGAGGGGTTTGTCAGAACGCCATCACTGCTGAAATATGGATTAGGGTTTAGGGAAGGGGCTAAATATGTCTATGGTTTATTCAAAGTGAGTTATGACTGTTCAAGATTTGCTTTTTGTGTACATTCATGAGGTATTTTTGGCCCATACACTTTTTAAATGTAGCAGAAGAACAAGAAGTGTGGGAGAGAGTGGGAAGAGACATTCATCAAACTGCATATGAAGTGCAGTCCTACCAGTGAGCCACCAGTGTACTGTTGGAAAGTAGTATACAATACAAGTCTTTTGAATGTTCAATAACACTTCTAAACAGGTAATCCATATACGTCAGTCTGGAATTAATTATGAAAACCCCATTAGTCTTATTGAGCCCTGTCCCAGTAGTTTAGCTAATGTGTTTTACATGACCCCAACATAATCAATCATTATTGAACCATGTTACATAACACAGTTAAATAATGGAGGTCCATTAAAACTCAGCTGAAGCCCAAATTATTCAATGATTGTGACAGTGAGGGACAAACTGTTCTCCATCATGCTCACTCTCCCACTCCTTGTTAAGATTTTTTTCTATATTGTATTATTGAGCTACTGTGTCCACATAATTTCCCTTGTGAACCAATTAACGTTCCCTTAGTCTAAAATGTCTTTGATATACTGTGCGGTGTCCTTATGTGCAACATGAGACAATATGAAGACATTAAAAAAACAAGAAATATAGATTGTTTTTTGTTTTGTCTTTTGTGGATGCTTCACTTGATCCATAAATAACCAACGCACCTGTTCTGAGAAAGATGAACGCCGTGTACGCCCCAAACACAGCTGTATAGGAGAACTGGAACACTGTCAGAGGGGAGGCAAAATAATGGTCATATAAAATAGACACACATATCAATCAGTGCCGATCTCTAGTATTCCTAGTGTCTGACCTGCAGATAAGAAGATACCCGACAAAGATCCTTGCCTAAACCGCAGCAGCTCAATCACATGATGAAAGTGGGCTGAAATAAGAGTAACATTACAAAACTGTGTTATACAGAAATAGATTCATACAAAAATCCCTCCAAAATTTAACAAAAAAAAAAACCAAACTGACCAACTCCAAAGAATAGCGGGCAGGTGAAGATAGCGGTAAATGGTCCAGCACAGGGCACTAACATGGGCAGCATACAAGCGCGGAACACCAGCTCCTCTGTCAACGGCGCCACCACCTGGTTTCTCAGCCAGCGCATGTCGCTGAAGCACAGGGACCAGAACCACGGATCTAGAGGAAAAGACCACTTTATAAGAGGTTGCACAGCAAGAAGTCTGAAGTCAAGTTTGACCAGTGATAAAACTTGTACTTTGTCATCATAAACTTTGCAGTTCTAAGAAGTCTTACCACAAGCTACTCTGATCCCATCCATGAAGCTCCAGGGACAGTCCATGGCCAGCTGCATCAGGGGGCCCAGAAACAAGACCTTAAATGCAAGAAGCATTTTGGTATTGTGATGGCAGGGCAAAATATATGTTGTGTAGTAGAACTGGCAAATGATTGAGTTTTAATGGATATCGTTAGTCATTTGTAATCGTCAATGATCAGCTTTTTAATTAAGAGATGAACAGACAATTTTTTGTCACTAAAAGCATATTTGGAGCAGAGTTCAGACTTTAGTTTTAAATGACAGTGAGTAAAAGTCTGTCTTATTTGCGTATAGGGAATTAATATTGGAAGCCATTTTTATAAATTTTAATAAGACAAAATAAAATTGAACTGAAAATTGTGATGATCAATATGAGGAAACTAATCATGATTAATTATTATATAGTTATACGATAATATATATCGTATAATTCTGTCAGTCTACGTCAGAGCAGCTACAAAGGAAGTTTACCACCACCAGAGCATGGAGTAAATGAATAATGGCTGCAGTGTAGTGCTTTGAGAAAAGCCTGAAAAGCTTATTACAAGTGAGAGGCATTATAATTTAATGATTGTATAGTACTTATATATGTTACCATGGTGAGCAGTAGTGGAAATATGATGGCAGGAATGAGGCCCTCCAACCGAATTCCCATGAGAGCCAGCAACGAAGGGACAGTCTGAAACAAAACAGAAATAGTTACACTAAATTAATCTTCTATTACGCAACAGTAAAGCTTACACTATAACAGCTATATCACAAAGTCTTACCCTGACCCCAGTGAGCTCTCTCCAGGCCCACACAAACAGAGGGGACAAGCCTGACACCACCAGGACACTGGTGAAGCGCCGCTTGATCACAATGGGGTGGTCCCTGTGGGGGTCAGGAAATAAAAATGGCATACATCAATATTCCCAACAGAAAATGTAGTGGGAATAAAAATTACATAGTAATTGTGTGAAGCATGAGAAAGCACCCATGACTGAGGACAGTAACAGCACAAGCATAATGGACAAGTTACTACAATATAATGCCACGTATCACAAAACAATGCCGATAAAATGTTTAAAGGTGGTCCACTATGTAACCTTTGGCACATAATCTGCTTGTCTCCATAAAGATTGTTTGGTTTACCTGGAATGTTGCAAAGTATGGCATTAAACGTATTTATCGTCTATGATACAAGCAGAAGCAGTTGTTTCAGTAGATATATGTAAAGAGCATGTTGTCAGACTGGAACATCTGCCTCCTGCACATAAGGTAAGGGTTAACGTCTTCCATCACACCCATTTGTTTCTCAATAAGGATCAACACAACAAATAGGCAAGTGTGGACCCGTCCTTCACCACTAAGCGACGCTATTGTAAAGTCCAGAAATAGCTGTACCAGCTGTGAACTAAATATGTCAGCTTTTATAAATATCCACAAGGTACATCTACTCACTGAACACAATCTGATTCAAAATACACTACCAAGGCGTGTAATAACGCGCTATAATGACAATGATTTGTATTTATCTTAGATTAAAAGGATATTCCATAGTATCCATCTATGTTGTGTTACCTGGGCAGGTCACTCCTCCAGATGTACAAGCTGCCCACATAGGAGCAGGCCAGCAGCAGGCAGAATAGCACAGACAGCCAGCATAATCCTTCTGGAGGTACGAAGTCTCCATTGCTGTAGAGCAGCTCGTCCAGGGGAAGTTTCGGAGATAAATCCACCTCCTCGGCCATGGCGCCTCACTGCTGGTGGTTTCACTTACACTCTCCGGCTGCTGGACCAGCTAACACGGCAAAACAGCAGCCGACATGAGCGGCAAAGCGGTCAGATCAGGCTTCAGTCAAAGCGAGAGCTAACGCGGCTAGTCAGTTAGCCGCATAGACGCCGCGGCGCTTCTTAATGACGTCATAAAAAGTTGTAGTTTTTTTAGGTTTTCTAGAATGAGCCCAAAAAGCTGTGGAAGTGCAATACTGCCACCTTGTGGAAATGAATGCTACTGACAATAGATATTTTACTTCTTTATAGAGAGTAAACAAAAAAATGTAAGTAAACGTAAACTAGCCGGCTCTAGAGTATGTTTATAGGCCTATAAAGATTGCAAAAAAAGACCCAAAAGCTTAGGTATTTTATTGGTCCTATCTACTCACTGGGCAATTTTTTAATCTAGGTACATAACCTTAAAGGTGCACTATGTCACTTTTCTGGTGGAGGCTCCGCCATCTGCTTGTCTCTCATGTAGCCTATTTCTTTTTTCCTAGACTGTTCCACAATATAGCACATGGCGCTATCGGGCCAAGTTACAGGTCAGATCTGTGGAGAGGAGACCCCACTCACATCAAGAATGAGCTACATGTTTGTCAAGGTATTTGTCTAGTAATAAAAACACCTGTAACTGAATAAATGCAGGACAGATTAAGAAAATATTGGGGAACATTCTAGGCAAAGCAGTACAATCTCCATGGAGACACAGATAAGAAGGTCGGAACCTCTAACCGAAAAGGTAGGTCAACATATAGCACCTTTAATATGCTGTAGGCTTGCATGTGAGGCAAACTATGAAGAAATTGGGGTCAGGGTTTTATCATATCCCTAATATTGCTTAGGCCAGGCCCATTTATTCCCCAGGATTTAGATCTATAGGCAACATGAATGTCACAGATCACATGGTAATATACATTTATTTCAAAATCATATCTACTGGGATGAGGTTTATGATAGTTTATTAAAACTCTAGGCTAAATGTTAAACTATTCACAATTCACAGCTTTGACAATTTTCTAATCCAACATAGACAGATGAGGACACATCCCTTATATATAGCAAATAAACTACATTAGTTAATAGACCATAATAAAATTAAACAAATCACACACAGTTTGAAGTTTTGTGTCAATGGAACTTCTAGAAGTAAATAAAATACGTTTGCATTATTTTTTGTTAAAGTGTTTAAAGGTAAATGCTATTTATTCTACAGAAATGCACATTTTGTACAAGAGTGGCCTTGACCAGAAATAATATCACATAATCTAAAAGGTTATTTGATCAACGTATTCTTCTTTTTCTAATAGTCTAAACAATAAATAAAAATGTAGGTTATTTTTACAAACCACAACACACACGCACATTGGTGCATATGAAGAAATGCCACAAAGGATGGCAGTGTTTACCTGAAACCATCCACGATTTGTGGAAAGGAGAAGAGGAGGAGGGGGGGGGTCTGAGAGGGGCGTGTCATCGCCTTGTCTGCCAGCTCTCTCCTCCGGTTGTGCACAGTCCGCGCCTCAGTCCAGAGCCGTGTGTTCGTGACGTGAGCGCGCGGTGGGAGAGGCGATGTTATCCTGTGCTGCTGCTCCATCTGTTTCCTCCACACTTCGCGTCTTCTCCTTGGTCTTCTTCTCGAGGCTTCCCAGGCCGTACGGGGACTGACACCCACCCACACACCCTTTCTACCCCTCACACACCCACCCGGAGGAGGAGGCATCACAGCGGAGCAACCATCAGTGGGTAGGGGCCTGTTTTTATTGTACTCTTAAGATGTGGATGATGGATGCGTAACAAGACTGCCTTTGATTGGCGGATTGTTTTGTTTAATCGTGTAGAAGACAAAGACAATATGTGAGTAGCGACAAGTAATAATTTTAAAATAAAGAGGCGCTTTTTGAACCTATATTCGCTGAGCTCGTACATTATTTACATCAAGTGTTGAACAGCTGCGTGTCTGTGCGTAAGGAGGGCGTGTGTGCCATACTGTATGTTTATGTGCAGTGGGATCCCCCGTGTATTAGCCCATCGCGTATGCGTAAAATCAACGCTATAGCTACGGGGCCTTCAGGGATTTTCAAATGGAGCCTCCTCATGGCTAGATGCGCTCGTGTTACTACAGCATCACGTCTGGATAAAGGGGAGAACGCGTCATTGTGAACAGCGTGGTCCTGGGAAAACGCAATCCGCTGCAATCCCCGTACTCAGGGTAGGAGCCACTACGCCGAGGCCATGTTTTAAAGCCCCCCACAGCTGTAACCAAGCCTTAGTGACTGGCGCATTAGCACTTTAGGACGAGAGGTTACGGTGCCTTCCAGACGGTTCCGAGGTGCGCACAGAGATACAATTTTGGTGGAGATTTCTGGGCAATAGGTAGGATACATGTGGCAGCGCCTTGGATACAGTATCGTGGAGTTTGCTGAGTAATATGATAACATTATGGTCATGATAAATCTAAATTAATATCTAGGTACAAGCTAGGGACAGCACAATATGCTCCTAGGCTATATAATAAAAACATGTCAGCATGCAAAAACTGCATTCAAGTATTTGAACTTCTATCTTTGAATGGAAGATTCCACAGTATGACATTATGCTAATCTATCCAGTATTTATTCATTTACAGATGTTCTTTATTGCAAATCAAAAGAGATGGTGATAGATATGTTTAATGCCATACTTCGGAACATTCCAGGCAAAGCAATGACATCTCAATGGAGACAAGCCATGGTGCACAATCCGCTAGAAAAGTTAAACTACATATTGCATCTTCAATTATTGCTAAAAGTTCCATCTCACTCAACAGATGTAACTGTATAATCTAATAAAGTATTTGGGGCACAGAATACTTAAATGTGGGTCTAATAGAAATAGTATGGCTTGTCAGAAATGAGAACAGGGCAGACATTGTTTTGGCATCAACAGGTTGAGATTTTTTGATGATTCTGCCTCTTGCATCATTGACATGTACCGCCAGACAACGGAAGATGAGACTTTTGCCAGATGTTACTAAACAGAAATCTGAGTTTAGCTCTTGGAAAGTCTATCTCAGTATATTTGTATAGTTTCCTTTTTGCATAGAGGTTTCCAGTGAATTTTATTTATAAATGTATTTATGCATAAAAAACAGAAAAACTTGAGGGACGTCCGTGGTGTGGGTACTGGCCATAGGAAAGTGACACCTCCAGTCTGAGAGCCCTTTGTTCACTGTACAGAAGTTTACATAGCTGCTTTAATATCCCACTTACCCCTCTGAATAGGACACATTCACAGTCATGGATAACCTGTCCAAGTTTTTTTTCTGATAAATATAGAAACATGTAGGGAACAGATCACATCTCTCTTGTTAGTTATGTAACAGTATTAAAACCACAGGGTTATTTCAGAGCATTTGGTTTCATTAGATTATATCTGTTTGCAGATTATATAACATTAGTTTAATATGAAAAACGCATGTGATTATTGGGTATAAAGGGCAGATTATAATGCAATGAACTAATGTAGTTATTGTTCAAAATTATATGATTTTAAGTCAGTACTCACAAGAGGATTATTGAAGTTGATTTGATTTAATCTTATGGATAAATTAGTACACATTCTTATTCAAATAGGATTTTTCAAGTTTTGCAAGCCAAGATCAGATTTTATGTATATTCCCCTCTTATATGGAAAGAGTACCTCAGTCTGCACTTGCTTACCCTTACTTTATGTTTGATAGTGTATATTATGCATTAAATGGGATATAGATTGTGTATGTGTTATTTTTGTGACATATAACGTGTTTTATAACCAATGTATTCCAAAAATCCTTTATAAAGATGTGAGTCTGGTCTCCGGTGAATCCCCTCAAGTTTAGATAGGTGTGACTGTCAGGCGGATTAGCCAATCAGGGATATGCATGATCCATCTGTATCAAAACAAATATGTTTGCTTATGAGGGAAAAAAATGACAGGGGACTGAAAAACATTGCAAATTACCGTGTTAATCTGAGGTGAGAGAAATTTTATTTTTTGGTAAATAATGGGTAAGCAATGAGCTCCTTTGTTTTACATGCTGTTTCACATGCATCACTGAAATAAAAAAATCTGATTGCGCAAACAACATATCATTCTGGATTTGCCAGGCAAGTCTGGAACCAAATACAGTCAGGAAAAGCAAAGTTTTCTGCAAAATCAACACGCAGAGCACTAAACTCTGTAAGTTTTATGTTTTGTTCTGAATGATACGAGAAAATTTAAGAGATGTATTATGCATTTCAGAGACACCTACTACAAATAAGTGGCTGTGATTGGCCTGTCCCAAATAAGAATGGTTATCTGATGGGCTCTATGGTCTGCTCCCAGACCTTGCCAGTCCATTCTGTTTGAATGCAGGAGGGACTGACAAGGCAAACATTTCAAACAGTTCAGTTGGGAAGTTTGTGTGATGTGACGTGATATCTCTAGTGCAGAAATTGGCTCTGCTGTGGCTGATGTTGACCTTCAGAAAGCCCCTGATTCCACATGTTATTGTGCAGTCCATCATGAGAGCTTATACACTGTACCTTACAGACAGACTCCTCCACTGCAGGGTCAGCTATGCCTCACAGAGTTACGTAACATTTTGATATAGGGCCCCATAAGACCTGTGGGCATTTATCTTCATGTCCCCACACCACTGTGATGTTCCAGTATGAAACCCAAAGCTAGAATCCAAAGCCCATTGAAGCAGTTATTACTAGCATTGCAGTCAGTATCTGAAATGCAAAAAAAAATACAAAAGAATACTGTATTCTTTTGACAGATGAGATAGTTGAGGGCTTAATAAACCTTAGTGCATCGTATAAGCTAAAGTCCAATATTTTGTTCCTTTGCTAAATTACATGACTGCAATCAGTATCTTCGACTCATACCATCAACAGTATAACATTTTATAATATTCCCTTTGGAGATAATTGGTATTAACTTAGACTTTTTAACTCCATTCTTAAAAGTAGTGATTGTTGCAAAAATATATTCTCCATGTTGGTAACATAAGTATGAAACTATAGTTTTACTTAATTATCAAGTTCAAATGGTTCGGCCGAAACTACTACAAAAACATTATGAGGCTAAAAAATAACTTGGACTGACAGTTGCAGTTGGAGTAGAGGCAGAGGAGGCCGACCGGGGGAGGACCACTCATCTGTGTAAACGCTTACATAATATGCACATTCTCATACACTAAAGATGAAAAATAAAACTACGTATGCCATCATAACTATATATAGAAACCAACTTGAAAATCATGTATTTTTAATGAGCATCATTAAACTGTATTTTGCCCGGACTAACCTATGACACAGGTCTTTTTAAAACTGGTTCTAGCGGTAATATGAGCGCTGTCACAGGGCTATAATTCAGTCCATTATTAACTTCCAATGGGATATATTTAGCCTTTCATTTGTTTCTGGAAGAGACCCATTTGTCCCACGCCCACCTCCTGGAGTGGGCACGGTCTGACACTATACTTTTGAGCACAATTTTATGAAAATAAAAATGGAAATATTTGACTTTAATATTTTTTCCCATAGTTTAGTCTGAATATTGTAATGTTTTTCTGTTGGGCAAATACAGTGCATCACATCATTATGGCGAGGTCACATGGGAGTAAACGGATACCATGTGACTTTTGTTTTGCTTTGGTTGCCCTATGATGTTATTGGCAATTTGTTATTCAGGAGAGCTCCACTAATCCACAAATAAGATAAAAAGAATATCACCGAAGTAGTATAATATGAGAGAAATATATATACAAAGATCGAGTTGAACATTATGTTGAACTGGAAGTCGATTTCGATACAAAAAAGGCTGAATACTCAATACAGATTTTGATACCAAAATAATAGTAGTAGACTAGTTCTGATATAGATCAGAACCATTCTAAAAGCACGTTCTCAGTTGTCCTGCCTGTAGATTTGTTTTAGTCCTGTTCTAGTCCTGGTTTTGTGCCGGTCTAGTTCTGGTTTAGTTCTGGGTATAGTCCTACTTTAGTCTCAGTGTTGATGTAGTGATTGTGCAATAAGACTATTCAGGAAAGGTAAATTTTTTTGTGATCTTCTTCTGTATTTCTACTTGTTCCAATGATCTGATTTTAAAACTAGTTTTAGTATTAATTAGTTTAATACTTTGGACAACTAGACCTGTCATGATAATTACTATATCGACTTATCGTTCAATATATGAAAGCTGGAACAATATATTTTGGGCCTTTTTGCCATTTTTATGTAACAACATAACATTTGAGCTGTAGAGAGTAGAATAAATAACTTCTATGGCTAATTATCTGTTCATTGGTTGCAGCTCATGCTTTTCAGTGATACTGTCTATTTAAAAATCGGTTTACTGGTTTATGGTTTATCTTGCTTTGTGTCACTTTAGTATTTTAAATATTATCATTTATTGTGATAGTTCCCTGTATCAGTATTTTGCGCTTTAGAATTTGCTATCGTGACACGCCTATGGACAACCCAAGGTGCAATTAATAACAACTAACATATAGTCTTGCTTTGAAATAGTACTTTAGTTTTGAACTTTAGAGAAAAGTGCCTTTTATAAATTTTGCCTGTGTAATGTAATTTACTCACTATGTCCAGCCCTTGTCCAGGCTGTAGAATAGCTTATATTGTTTCCTTTCATGTTTATATAAAAGGCTGATGCGTGTGTTGTGTCACGGTGCAGTGCGTGGTCCTCTCTGCTCCTGCATGTTGCTCTGTTGTATAACCCAGTGTCTCTCTAGTCTCTCCAACACTCTCTTCTTTATCTATTATTCCGTTCCCTTTGTCTTGCTTTGTCACATGGTGCTTTTTGTCCCTCCCTCCCTACTGTAGTGCTTCCCTCTCTCCAGGATGTGGCTGTGGGTTGATTAGAAAATGCACGGCACAGAAAAGGCAATCCATCACCCTGCCAGCGATGGACACTTCCGCACATGCGCCCTCCCACCCACAAAATATATGGCTCCTCTTCCTCACTTTCCTCTGAAGATACTAAGGTTAATAATTACCAATGGATATTTTGGGATTATTTTAGTACTGCAGATTAAAAACTGATATCTAATCTATATAGTATAATTTGATAAAATTCAATGAGCTACTTATTTGGGACCACCACAACAATTCTTCTGCTTAGTTTGTTTTCTGTCTTGATTTATATAGTATAGTAACCACACGCCGTGAGACTGATTTAACTTAATCTAAGTAAAAAGTCATCATGAACTGCAAAACACATACATACACTTGCTTCCTGTATTTGCTTGTCTATTTGGGTCTGTGGAGTCCCCCAGGGTTCAATTCTTGTACCCTTTCTTTTCACTCTGTACCTCCTCCCACAAAGTGAAATCTTAAAAAAAACATGGCATTCAATATCATTTTCCACTCTAAAAACTTGCTGCTGCCCCTCCGACACCTCTCTTTCAATGTCTTAGTGAGGTCAAGGCTTGGTTGGCCCACAACTTTTTGAGTCTGAATGACAGCAAAACTGAAGTTGTTGTGTTTGGCAATACTGACCCTCTCACTGACCAGGGAACACTGAAACAGCAAGTAAAACAAGTGAACACAGTTGTCAAATCTGGCTTTTATCATTTGCAGCTTTTATCCAAAGTTAAACCTTTTTGTGCACGCTTTTATCTCATCTTGTTTAGACTACTATAATGCACTTTTTTCTAACAGTTGGTCCGAAATTCCTTTTAGTTTTAGAGTCAATTTAAAGATTTTATTGTTTGTTTTTTAAATCTTTGAATGGACGGGCCCCACAAGACGTCTCAGACCTCATCCAAACGTACACCCCTGTGCTCGCTCTGAGGTCCGAGGGCCAGCGCCAGCTCGTAGTGCCTAAGTCGAGACTAAAAACCGGGGGGGACAGGGCCGTCTCTGTGGTCGGCCCTAAGCTCTGGAACACTCTGCCTCGCCACATCCAAACAGCCCTCACAGTGGAGTATTTTAAGTCTCGTCTTTTATTTTCTGGCTTTTGACACCGCATGAGTTGTGTGGTCCTCTGTGTCTTTTTATTTTATTTTTATATCATTTTATTGATTTTATTTATTTATTGCTATTTTATGGGTTAGCTTTTATTTGACTTTAATGGTTTTAGAGCTTTAGGACTGGCAAGGTTAAATTGAGCATTTATACCTTTTGTTGTTTTTAATGTTATCTTTATATGTGCAGCACTTTGGAAACTGTTTTGTTTATAAAATGTGCTATATAAATAAAGTGGATTTCGATTTACCTGGACCCAGTTCATGGTCCATCCTTGTAAAATGTAGTCTGCATCCATTTTAAATTAAAGTGAATGCAGTAGAGAGTAAATGGTTTGCTTAGTGGTTCTATAAGGTGTGATGCCACCTCATGTCCTCCTCGACCAGTTCCTACTCCGGTTCTTCAATCGTAATGTAATGGTCACTCTCCTCCTTCCAAACTGATCATGGCCTAAGTTCCTGTGTACCTGTCGCCTGAACTTCTCCAGCTCAGAGTTAGTGTTGAACAGTTCCTCAAAATCTTGTCTTTGTCTCCAACAGAAATATGCCCCGCCCCTGCTCTGTAGTGAGCAGCATCATAATGCTAACTGATCTGTAAATGTGGAGCTCTTATTTATAATGTGGTGTTATCCAGCCTTAACCATCAACATAAGTGGTTTAAATATGTGTACTAATGGTATTGCTATCATTGTACATTACAAATTCTCCACCATACTACAGTGGTTAATGCCTGTAAAATTTATGAATGAATTAAAAGTAGTACACTAATTTCTTGACATCTTGAACAGCTTTGGACAATGACTTCATAGGGTTTACTGAACTGTCTCAATGGAAACATGGTAGTACTGATCACTGATGTTTTTCAGAGAAGTGGGAACCCGGTGTGTCCAATTTGGGAGCGTGTTTGGAGTATTGTTCCTGTGCCAATCCCAGGGTGATTATCTAATCAGCTTAAACACAGAATAAAGCTAAGAGCCTTGTTGTTAGCACTCCTCGCAGTGTAGGTGGTCCCGCCCACTGAGAGTAATAATAGGCCTCAGTAATAAGACCAGTTTAGAAGCTGTGTGTGGTGTTAGAAACAGCACTTAGTAGGACAATATTCTTCTGATGAGTAATCTGATGTAGAAGGGATCCCAGTCCGCGTGTCTTCAGTTGGTAGTAGACTGTGTGTAGATGAGATCTGTCCGGGGTTGTCTTCAGTGATACTGAGTGCTTTCAAAATACAGCCTGTCTCCTGAGGTTCATTTAGATTCTGGAGCTGACACTTAGTCAATAGATTGTTATCTGGTGGTTAAGAGTAGCCACACATGAAGAGGACTGTCTCTTTGCAGAGAACATTTAGCACTAATAGACTTCATATACACGAGACAATTCAAAATATTGTCAAATTCAATGCAAATTAGGTATTGCTTTAGTTCATTCTGTGACATGAATCCAGCTCAGCAACTCCTTACAGTGGATTACAAAGATCTTCAGGGGGCAGTGCAGGAGGCTTTGGGTGTTGTGCCAGATAGGTTCCATAAAAGTGGATCAAAATATATTAAATTTACCACTTTTATCAACAAAAATAAATATTTGCATTGCATCATTTGCTTATCATTGAAAACTGTTTGTGTGTAAATGTTTTTCTTCTTCTTTTCTTCCAATTGGGACCATATTCTAAGAACAACTCATTTTCAGCCTTTGTATTTATTTTTTCAATGGTGCTAATTCTCTACATGCAACATATTACTTTATGAAATATGACATATAACATATGACTTATGTGATTTTGTGCATGGGTGTACAAAAAGCTGGATCACTTACCCGTCCAATTCTATTAAACCAGCTGTCGTCTTAAAGGCCCCGGTCAGCAAACACACAGAGCTCATCCCATAAAAACGATGACAATTACCAAGAGCCACGTCCAGATCTGCACTGCACCACAGCACCAGTACACACCAGTTACTGCTCTCACGGTCGGGGGCTTCACCAGGATCTGGCAATTACTAGATAGAGATACAGAGAGAAAATATCAAGTCGATATCATTGAGTCAGTAGAAGTCGCCCACTCACTTTTAACTGGTATGCTTCCTTTTACTTTTTACTTACTGACTGTATATTATTAGCGTTGCAGTCTTTTATTATATAGTCAACCTGTTACTCACATATCTTCAGTGCAGCAGTGGCTCTAGTGCATACTGTTGTTGTGTCCTGCAAAACACTTTACCTAGTATGAATGTGGTGTGTGCGTGAGTGTTGGTGGTGGTTGGAGGGGCTGACGGCACAGATTGGCAGCCTTGCTTCTGTCAGTCTACCCCAAGGCAGCTGTGGTAGAGTGAGTGAAGAGAGCAGGTAAAGCAATTTGGGTGGCTTAAAATGTGGTTAATAAATCCAATACATTTTTAGTATTATATTTTTTATCACAGGCCATTGTATTTCATAATGCTCATGTCTTCTGACTTGTTTATATTATCAGTGAAATGGTGGTTACTAGTGAGGGCATCAATAAATAGTTAGCGACAGGCCTACACATTTGAAGATATGTGTTGGATTGTATCAGGACAGCTATTTTTATAGTTTAAACTATATCAGTTAGTGTTTTTTGCAGAATGCCCAGTCATGAACTAAGTCATGAATCTAATATTAATCTACATATTATGTCCTTGTGTCCTATACTGCATTTTAACAATAGCCCAAACCAGCTCTTAAGGACAAGCGGAAAGACCTGTAATGGAGAAGTGTGCTGCTGAGTGGCTCAGATTTCCGCTTTCTCTGAGAATCTGCATGAGCTGTTTCCGTACAGTTTTTGAGTCGTGTGTCTAACCCGTGCTCCTCTCCCCCTGACAGTGAGCCTCAGTCTGGGCCCGTGGGCATGGTTTTGGAGGGGAGCTCAGAGGCGCTGTGTCCCCCCCCATCACTGGAGCTGCGTCCGTCCTGCAACAAGACCCAGCCCTCGCCTCCCCTGGGGTGCACCTCGCAGCCCCACGACGGAGTGTTCTCGGAGGACAAGGAGCCCGTCAAGTACGGAGAGCTCATCGTATTAGGGTAAGCCTCTGCCACAGGGCTGGAGATAAGCAGGGGAACAAGTCACTTTCAGTTTACTTTTTTTTTATTTTGTTGAAATTTCCCTTTTCTAAGTTTGACCAAGTCTAAATTTATATAGCAGGGGGTATAACAATATCCAGTTCTTACAGTATGGATTAACTTTATAATGTGGTACTTGTGAGTGAGATATTGCCCTAGTCTTTAGTGGATTCATTGCCATTCATTGCCTTTATAGAATTAAGTTAAGTTACCGTGCAAAAAAAAGAGACATAAACAAAAAAAAACCAAAACAAAACAATGCATTTTAGCCCCAGAAGGCTAAAATAGGCCACTGTAATACTGTGATGTTGGATTAAGGCTGCATGATTTTGGGAAAAAAAAGAATAGAATTTTTAGAAGTATTGTGATTGTGACTAGATATGCACTATATGTTCAAAAAGTAGGATTTGGTTCAGAGTGCACATTGTAAACATCTTCTGAAGAGTTAGCATTCACATATATGGTGTTATTACAATAATTACCAATAATTTCACTTGTGTTTGTCCTGACTAAATCTACATTAAGATCTGGAGGTGTGCTCTACATTTGAATTCCTGTTTTAGCGGCCTACATTCTAAACCTACTAATCTACCCAGGGTATCTAGTGCAATAAATAGTCTGAGTAGAGGAAATTTTTCACATGATTGAGGCACCATTCACCGCACCAGGAGATATCTGAGAAAATTGCAGCACTAAATGTTCCTTCTTCTGGGCACATTGCTCCTTCTCACACACAAAAAAATAATAATAATAATTTGAAAATTGCTGCTCTCTGGGTCAAACTCATTCCAGAAATGCATTCAGTCCCTTAACAATAGAAATATATCTGAAAACAAGGAGTATAGGACGAAATGTACTTGTACTTAGATACATTTTAAGACCTTATGTACCAAATATCAAGGCTTAAATGTGGGACTAGAGTTTACCTTACATGGCATTTTAACACAAGGCAAGCCAAAGAGACAGACTAACCACTTCGTTTGTTTCACTCACACATAGGAAACACCATATATTTGCATGGAGAGCGACATAGTCTCTGACACTGCTCTAAACAAACGATTGAATAGTTAAGGCTATTAGTTTACTGTGTTTTGTGGAGAGGAAATATGGGGTAACTATGTATTTTCTAGTCATTCACGTGTCAGTGGGCTAATTTGACTGAAATGGAATAATGGATGTATACCTAGTAACACATAAACAAATGCAGTTCGTCATAGCTTACGCAAATGCTGGTTCTAGCCAAGCCACTGACATTAGCTAACAATGACACTGCTTTCTAGAAGTAGCTCGAACCAAATTAGGTATGGCCCACAAAGGTCGCATTCAAAATAAGAATGCGACAATCAAATCAACATTGCAATGAGCACTGCTTTGTAATCCATAACACTCACGTTATTAACTTCTTCTTGGTGCAGCTGCTCAAAAAATATATGACCACATTCTTTGAGTCGTATTGTAATCATGATAATTTGTACCAATTATATATGTACTGTCAAAAGTTATCCTGTAGAGCAAGGATAATCTCATCAATTATTAATCTTTTGTCTTTTAAAACCCAGAGTGAGAGAACAAGTGCTCATATTATTCTGAACAAAAATTAATTAATTAATTGCCAAATTATGGTAGCCCAGGAGGGACCTGCAGCTTTCTTAACTTAAAACTGGTGTGATGATGTTGATGGATGCTTACAAATTTATTTATATACACTTA
>KN483449.1:34818-50263 GCA_000787095.1 Periophthalmodon schlosseri | reverse complement strand
TATAACAAAGACAGCAGCATTTTTAAAGAGTTATATAATTATTAGATTATTTACTAGAAAAAGCATAGCAAAAGCATAACCTTTCTCCTTAAAGGTCAATAGTGTTACTACAAAGTCATCACCACTACATTGAGGTGTGCTTTGTGTGTGTGCGTAGATGTGTTTTTGTGCACTTGTAGCCTCATCACGGCTATTGTGGGGAGTGACAATGCTGTGGCAATGTGAATCAGGTCCTTTTGTAGTCCAGGGAGCATCACGGCCTGCAGTATGTAAGTGGTCAAGTGTCTGTCTGTCTCTATGTGAGCCTTGTGCCTGTGTGTGTGGCTGTGTGCAGGGTGGTCTCCATACAGACCAGTAAGAGCACAAGAGCGGGATTCAAGGGAGGAGAGGAAATAGAGAAGGGACCTTGTGACAGCTGCAGAACGTTAGAGCAGTTTTGCCTTTCTTGCCTTGTTTTAATTCATTTTATTTGTCAGACAGCTTTTGGTCACTTTGTTTTAGGGCTGTGCAATTAATAAAATTTTAATAGACATCGAGATTCAGTCTTTTCTAATCGACAATCATCAGCTTCTTAACTGAGACATTTCTTCTGCTGTTCTTGTGCATTGTGTTGCAACACTGACATTTCCCAGTTGAAGGACAAATAAAGGTGCTCTTATCTTATCACTTAAACATACAATAAAGCGAGCTGTACTCTGCAGCCATGACTAGTCGCCCCCTTTTAAATCATGATTGTGGCTAGTCAAGTTAAACGCAGTCTGTTGCAATCATTTTAAATTAGCACAAATTGGAAAGAGGAAATAGAGCTTGTTTCTAGTCATCTACTCCACTTATCTTGTGGTTCTTGTTATTTCCACTTGAGTGTTAAACTGGTTGAGCTCCACACAAAAATATTTCAAAGGTTGAAAAAACGTGTCAGCATTGTGATTTCTCACCAAAAGATTTTTATTTTGAAGTAATTGGTGGAGATTGGTCATCATTGACCTGTGTTTTAAAACATGCTGGGACACTCAAGCACCCCAGGCTGAATTCACATTTGATTAGCTCCCTAGAAAAATAGGGAAACAAATAGCATTTCCATTTGTTGAGAAGTTTTGTATCAATTCAAAAGAAACACAGCAATGCACAGTGGGAACAAAGTGGGAAAGCAGCTAATCAGTGACATTTTTGTGTTATTGATACTCAGAATAGAGAACCTGTTGGGTCAGACTCATTCTATTTCATTTCAGGCTTTTATGTTTGTTGTGCATTCAGGCACAGTTTTATTAAAAATAACATATTGACATATTGCAACAAACCAATGTAGATTTTTTTTTCTTTTCTTCTTTTTTTCAGGACCCATAGCTAAAGGCTAGAGAAAGTATATGTATGAATTTATTTTGGACAAAGCAATTACAATGGACCAACCAGACTCATTGCTTCAAGTGTTATTGCCATAGGTACCAAATAGGTACATTTTTTTAAATATTTTTTACAGAGAAAATGCATTATTTACAGTACATAATGAAAACATTACATGATGATCTTCGGACATTGAAACTGTCTCTGGGGACATGGAATGTCACCTCGCTGTGGGGATAGGAGCCTGAGCTTGTGCGGGAGGTTGAGCGTTACCGACTAGATATAGTCGGCCCGATCTACATGCACAGCTTGGGCTCTGAAACCCAACTCCTTGAGAGGGGCTGGACTCTCCACTTCTCTGGTGTTTCCCGTGGGGAGAGGCAAGTGGAGTTCACCCCAGGGAACGAGCGGGTTGTGTCTCTGCGCCTTCTTGTAGTCCCTGGGAGGGGTACTAGACAGTACACCGACCAGGAACTCCGTTGTTCTACTGGGGCAGAGTTGTCAAACTATCACCACCTGGTGGTGAGTTGGATCCGCTGTCGGAGGAGGAAGCCAGACAGACCTGGCAGACCCAAGCATACTGTAAGGGTCTGTTGGGAATGTCTGGCTGAGCCCTCTGTCAGCAGGTTCTTCAACTCACACCTCCGAGAGAGCTTCTCCCACATCCTGGGGGAGCCTGGGGACCTGGATTCTGAGTAGGCCATGTTCTCTGCCTCTATTGTCGATGCGGTCGCTTGTAGCTGTGGTCGTAAGGTCTGCTGTGCTTGTCGCGATGGGAACCCCTGAACCTGGTGGTGGACACCAGAAATAAGGGATGCTGTCAGGCTGCAGACAGAGTCCTATCAAGCCATGTTAGCTTGTGAGACTCCTGAGGCAGCTGGCGGGTAATGGCGGCCCAAGTGTGCTGTGGCTCGTGCAGTTGCAGAGGCAAAAACTCGGGGTTGGGAGGAGTTCGGGGAGGACTACTGGTCAACCTAAAAGAAATTCTGGCAAACCGTCCAACGCCTCAGGAGGGGGAAGCAGTGCTTCACCAACACAGTTTATAGTGGGGGTGGAGAGCTGCTGACCTTCACTGGGGATGTTCTCGGATGATGGAAAGAATACTTCTAGATACAGAGGTAGATCGTCTAGATCTACCTCTGTCACGTCTTCCGAGGAGGAAGTAGAGACTGAGGACCTGGCGGCGGACTCAACCATCACCCTGTCTGAAGTCACTGAAGTGGTTGGCAAGCTCCTTAGTGGCAAGGCTCCAGGGGTGGATGAGATCCGTCCTGAGTACCTTAATTCTCTGGATGTTGTGGGACTGTCTTGGCTGACAAGTCTCTGCAGCATCACATGGCGGGTGGTGGTCCCTCTGTTTAAAAACTGGGACCGGAGGGTGTGTTCCAACTACAGGGGAATCATACTCCTCAGCCTTTCCGGTAAGGTCTATTCCAGGGTACTGGAAAGGATAATCCAACGAATAGTCGAACCTTGAATTCAGGAGGAGCAGTGTGGTTTTTGTCTGGGTCGCAGAACATTGGACCAGCTCTATACTCTCCATAGGGTGCTTGAGGGTTCATGGGAGTTTGCCCAACCAGTCCACATGTGCTTGGAGAAGGCGCTCGACAGTGTCCCTTGTTGTGTCCTGTGGGAGGTGCTCTGGGTGTATGGGGTTTGACTGTATACTGTATACTTTCCCTGTATGACTGGAGCAGGAGCTGTGTTCGCATTGCCGGTAGTAAATCAGACCTGTTCCCAGTGCACATTCGACTCCGCCAGGGCTGCCCTTTGTCAACGGTTCTGTTCATTAGATTTATGGACAGAATTTCTAGGCACAGTCAGGTGCCGGAGGGAGTCCAGTTCAGTGACCACAGGATTTCATCTCTGCTGTTTGGAGATGATGTTGTCCTGATGTCTTCAAAACTAGGACCTGCAGCAGGCACTGGGGCGGTTTGCAGCCAAGTGTGAAGTGGCTAGAATGAGAATAAGCTCCTGCAAATCCAAGTCCATGGTTCCCAACCAGAAAAAGGTGGCTTGCCCTCTTTAGGTGGGTGGAGTGTTCTTGGCTCAAGTGGAGGAGTTCAAGTATCTCAGGGTCTTGTTCACGAGTGAGGGAAGGATGGAGCATGAAATTGACAGGCGGATTGGTGCAGCATCCGTTGTGATGCGGTCAATGTATCAAACTGCTGTGGTAAAGAAGGAGCTGAGTCGAAAGGCAAAACTCTCGATTTACCAGTCAATCTATGTCCCTACCCTCACCTATGGTCATGAGCTTTGGGTAATGATCGAAAGGACAAGACAATACAAGCGGTCAAAATGAGTTTCTTCCGCAGGGTGGCTGGGCGGTCCCTTAGACACAGGGTGAGTAGCTTGGTCACACGGGAGGAGCTTGGAGTAGAGCCGCTGCTCCTCCATGTTGAGAGGAGCCAGCTGAGGTGGCTCGAGCATCTGTTCAGGATGTCTTCTGGACGCCTCCCTAAGGAGGTGTTCTGCGCATGTCCCATCAGGAGGAGACCCCGGGGAAGACCCAGGACAAGTTGGAGGGACTATGTCTCTCGGCTGGCCTGTGAACCCCTTGGGGTCCCACCGGAGGAGCTGGAGGAAGTGTCCGGGGTGAGGGAAGTCTGGGAGTCACTGCTTAGACTGCTGCCCCCGTGACCCAGCCCCGGATAAGTGGAAGAAAATGGATGGATGGATGGATGGATAAAACATAAGGTGTTAAATAAAAACAGACTTTGATTTTGACTTTATAAATACAAAAATACCATATGGATCAATACAAGAAAAGAAAATACTTTTGAGATTAAATTATAAATGTATTTTATTAATGTGTCTGGAGCCCTTTTTATAAGCTAAGGTAGCTACTGAGGAGTTCCCTTTTACAAAACTTTCACAGAAGTAAATAGTTTGAACTGTTTTCAATACAATAAAAGGCCAGAGAATGCCCGATCACAGGACACCAGCTGGTCCACCTCCGTCCTGTAGGACACTCATTGCTGTCACAGAGCGCAATTGTGATCTGCAAACTTGATAAGTTTGACTGAGTTGTGGCTCAGTTGATGTACAGGAAGAAGAGAAGGGGAGAAAGCACGTAGCCTTGTGGAGTTCCTATGCTAATGGTTTGAGAATCAATCTTCCCCAGTTCCCCCACATGATGCCACTGATCTGTCTCAAATAAATACATAAATGAATGTGGAGGATACATTCTGTCAACAATACAAATAGCCCCTGTGTGCCTTTGTTGCACTTTCTATGTTGAAACCAGTTTGTGGTCCTCACTCTGAAAGGCAGATTGATTGTAAATACCTCAAACCCTACATGTATTGCCCTCCAGTACACAAATTGCTGGTTAAAATGTAAAAGTGCCCAAGATCACTGCACCAGTAATCAGACTGGATTGTTCACATAGAGACTTCTGGTAGCAGCATGAGTCCCTTCTCCACATCACTCTCATCACATAACCTGCAAAACAAAAAAAAACAACTAAATTGCCATATGTGTGCCCTATTTGCTCCAATCTTCTTGCTACCCTATTCCCATCCACTTGTTAATAATTTATTTATTTTTTCCCCTTTTTCAACTCAAGCCTTCCACAACAGAGTGAATTAAATTTACCATCCAATTTCCACAGTTTTCCTTTGGCCTACACCGAAGCCAGTAATTTAAGACTAGAAGAGTTGGAGGCAAATTTGTTCTGAAGGATTCATCTCCCCAAGTCCCAAACCTCACATTTTATCGGCTACTCTCTAAACGTGTGTTTAATGTGGGCTTCCAAATGGAGAATTGCCCTTGTAGATCACCAGTGCACTATTGTCCTTTCCCATAGAAGATGGATTGTATTGGTTAACACAGCATAGCTAGATCTGGTTCTTTGGTTTTGTATGCAGTTGATTGTGAGAGACAAAGGTACAAGTGCTAAGGCGCCATTGACGGATGGAACCTTAAAAGGGTCAAGGGAAAAAAAAAAAAAAAAACACAGTAGAAAGGTGATTTGGACGCAGCTCGTGCTATCTGTGTGCTATTGTTCGTCTTGCGTGCGTTTTCCATTAAAACAGAAATTCTTCGTTTTACACTTTCCTTTTTTTAATACAACAAACGGTGGTGATGCAAGGTCACTGGAAGCTGTCAAGGCCTGTACACAATACAAGATTTTCAACAACTGTGAAGGGTTGTGGGATGTGTTAACCATGAAAATGAATGGTGGGGCATGTAGGACACAAACAGCTGAAGATAGGACACACACAAAATGGAGATAAAGCAGAGGTGCTGAGTTTTCAAACAGTGAAAAGAGTAAGGTAGTTCCAAGGCTTTAACTAGCTCTTAACTCTCACAAACTTTGGCACATAACTAGTGTTCACATAAATGAATTTTTCAAACGGCAGACGGACTGTCCCAGCACAACCATCAATAAAATTTTATACAATTAGATGCAGATAGAGTGCTGGGGTCTAATGTTGATTCTAAATTCTATGAGGAAAATAAATACATAAATGAAATGTACTCTTTTTGAAATGAAAAGACCCATGAAAAGTTCCCATGACATAAATTATTAGTAAATCAAATCAAGAACAAGGTTTAAAGTTAAGGTATGGGTTAGGTTAAGGTTAGTTTTTTAGGTCAAGGTTGGGCAAGTCTTAAAAAAGTGAAAAACAGAACTAGTTCATTTTAAATGGTTTGCAGTGGTCCAAAGTTATTCCTCGCTTACTTTATGCATTCCGGACATCCTAATTATTCACCATGATGAGTTTATAAGAGTGTTGAGCGTAACAGTAAAGCTAAGAACTGGCATGCTGTAGTGCACTTCCTGATTATCAGACAATAAAACACTATATAATTATATGCAGACAGTACACCTCTGACTTATTTTGACCCCAAGAGCAGATACAGGTCCTTCAAGGTTAGGACTGGTCTCCAGGACATTAATTCATGGCAATCATAGGTCCCCAAAAAGCATGAAACCCAACCTATGTGTTGGGCACACAGAAGAAAACAGATTCTAGGCATTGTTTTTGTCATGTTTTATTTTTGTTCACACAGACACGTTTAAGGATGTTTGAAAACTAATACCATGTATTTAGCTGAATAATGGTGGTGCGTTCCTTGACAGATTCACTAAATGACTGAGTGTTTAGTGGAGACAGGAAGAGGCGGAGTGCTTTTGGGGAGCATGTAACTGAAACAAGTTGTTTTGGTGAGCAGCCAACAGCTCCTGATGTGAGGCTCAGGTAACAGAGCAGCAGCAGGCAGATGTGAGTTTGATCTGAGAAATGGCCAGGATTCAATTGCACATTCAGACTGTAGTGTCATGACTTACAGCAGTGTAGAATGTATATGGTATAATATTCAGCTTCATATTTTAAGCATTATTCGGTTAAGCATTTTATTTGGTATTCTTCTTTAATGACTATGGAAGCATATTTACAAAAACACATGTAACAGTTATACAGTCCTAATTTATAAGCATATCCAGAGAGTATAAAGCAAGTAATCCTTAAAACTATTATAGTTATATACCTTTTATTTGACAAAATGCTGGATGGATATGGTTTTTTTTTTTCCCCCCTGCAATGTTAGGGTTACAAAACACAAAAACATTCTGTACAATTGGCTTTCTGGTGGTCCGGTGTTCTTCTACACATCACTAAAGTAATAGCTAATGACAACATACTTGACTATATTTAGGATTTCTTACATATTTGTAAAGAAAAATTGATAATTTTGTCTTTGAGAGTTATGTCTTTTTATTTATAAAAAAACAAAACAAAAGGTTTCATTCTGAGCAGGACACACTTTAGCATATTTACCTTAAGTATTAACCTTTTTAGACTTTTAGAAGTAAGTGATGAGTTTGCAGGACAGTGACCTGATCATGTGTTTAGACTTTGCACTTCAAGTGGTTTTGTGTATTCTCTTCTTGACACACCACCTTTTATCTTCAGCATTATTTGTGACACAATTAAAATAATCCCAAAATTAATAATCACTAAAGCGGTGCGGAAAGGAACAACATGTTGTCTTTGCCCATCCTCCAGTATCTTGTCCCAGGGCAGAGGAAGCACAGAGGGCAGACCCAACAGTCGCTCCCCGACCAGAACTCGCAGGAGGAGTCCCAACACAAAACCAGAGCAGGCCCCATAGAGGTTCACCCAGTGGGACAAAAAGAGGGTGCAAATGACCTGGGGCGTCATTATTGTGTATAGGACATCTGAACTGACAATCCAAAATAGAACCACAGAAGTGGATATTGTGCCCAACAGGGCCCCTACCAGGCCACACAGGACAATAGATGCTCTGATCACAACCACTATGCTCCTCTCTGAGGCCTGAAGGACAAAACAAAAGTCTCTGCATTGAAAATATATTAGGGTAAATCTAACTTTACAAATGTTTTGAACAGTAGCCTACCCTTTTATAGAGGATGTTCTTGTAGACATTTCTGGCAATTTGGGAGGCAACCGATAGAAGAGCAGAATCCACTGAGGACATGACTGCAGCAGCTAGTGTGCCCATACCAATCACAGAGACAAAGAAAGGACACAGATGCTTTAGAGCTATAGGTAAGATGAAGCCAGCCATGCCCTGTTCATAAGGACTGCGCCCCCCAAAGGAAGTCTGGTTCCAATCTGAAAAATGAGATTTACAATGATGTTTATGAAAAGTTTGTACAGTGTGTTTGTTCTAATAATGATTATGTTTAAATTATGAACTAATAACACATTTATATATGCCCCACCTGTGGATGCAGCCACAGCTCCAACCAGGACAGATGGGATTCCCAGAATTGGGCACAACACTGCTCCTACAAAACAGGTGAGTTTAGCCTGAGCATCAGAGGCAGCAGAGAGCACTCTCTGGTAGAAAGTCTGGTAACAAATCCCCCCTATGCCCTGAAAAAAACAAAAAAAACAACAACAACAACAACACTTAATCGACATTTCTAAACAGGGCCAGTTCAACTCAAGCCATTTGATTTCAAGACTGAATTCACAGTAATGTTTATGCACACATAAAACAAGGTACTGTTTTGCAGAACTTTTAAAAAGTCTTTAGGTCTATAAATTATGACATAGTCAGACAAATAGTGTCAATAAAAGTAAACAATGTGCAATGGCTGAAAGCCATTGTGAAAGACTGCAGGTAGTGAGTAGATTTAAGCTGGTCTTGAAACATGCAACCTTAGGTTTCGCAGATGTGTGATGTAACCACTACACTATGGATTACATAGGACATAAGAAACTCTCAAATCCTCTCTTTGAGGTAGGTTTCTCTGCTCACACACTAAAGTTTAACTGGTGCCAGCTGTGAAGAACATGGCATGCTGGGTAATAAAACTTGCAAGATTCACGTGCATGTGCCAAGTGGGATTCAAACCCCAATCTGTAGCTCTGAAGTCCAGTGTCTTACCAGCCCCAGTGGCACAGGGAGCACAACTTTGATATACAAATACATTAGCAGATTATCTACTGACTTGCAGAGTTTGGCGACGTCTGCTTATACATTTACTTAAAACAGTGTCAGCTGTGACTGAGGCAAAAATTTGTATTTAAGTCTGAAGTGTTAAGGTAGAAACAGTGAACGATTATTGGTGTTAGAGTTTAAATATTGTGAAATGCTAATACTGATTACAGTAAAGATTTTAAAAGGTTTTAGGTTAAAAATAGTTAAAAAGTAAGACACTTTGGCTCCAACTTGTGGTTAGTTGTTTATACTGCAGGTGCCGAATAAGATATCCAGTAGGGGGAGCTCTTAACAATTGAAGTCAATGGAAAAAAAAATGGATTGGATTTGAATTAACTAGTTAAAAAAAAAACAAAAAAAAAACAGTGACATATGTGAAAAGTAATCGCAGGAAAGAAAAATCTGACTATTCTGACTGTTGTTAAGAGGAAATGTGATTTTTGATTAAAGTGTTAAGGAGTTGAAATGTGGCAAAAAACGGGAAGATACACACACATACACACACACACACATTTACTCAATAAAGACATTTTTTGGCAGTTAAATATACATTTTATATGCAGAATAAGAAATGTGACTGGACAGAGTATATTAAGATATTACCAGTAGCAGCAGCTCATCTATCCAGAGGCCTGCATCGTCCTGGCTGATTTTGCCAATCCATGGACTCTGGTATATTTCATTTACAGCAGAAACTGTGATGTTGGCAGCATAAGGGCTCGTCATGATAAAGGGCACACACATCCACTGGAACATGGGGTCATGATATAAGCATTATAGGGTTATTCAATAATGTCATGATTTTCTTTGTGAAATCATACCAGTCCAACAAACATGAGGATAAGCTGTATGACGTCAGTGTAGGCCACTGAATACAGGCCCCCCATCATAGTGTAGATTATGGCCACAGCAGCTGACACCCCCACAGCCACCCAGGAGGGGATCCCAGTCACCACACTCAATGTCCCGCCTATAGAGACACAGACACACGTTTGTTATACAATCCAAAACTGAGCATATAATCAAATATAACTTACCCAAACCAGCAAATATACCAGCAATCCAAAATAGATCTGCTAATATAACAGGTATAAACAGCACAGCAGCTATTGTGCATCCATATTTTTCCTGAAATGGATCCATCAGAGTCACATAGTTCTTTGATCTAATTGGAGTCACAAAGAACAATCCACCTGGAGTCAAATATATTTCATTAGGAAATCGTATCATCACATTATAAAATAAAATAAAAAAAATATAACAATATAAACAAGTATGTTGTAACCTGTAATTAGATTTAGTGGATAGGCAACAAGACCAAGGGCCCACAACAGTCCTTTTTTACCATCATAAACCATCTGAGCAATGCCCATAATGTAGGCTCCTCCCACCCAAGTACCTTAAAACAAACATAATCTTGTTTAAGTTTATTTTGTTTTGTTAATTTTTACATAATGAAATTAAATCCGACCTGTCATGGTGAATATGCTGACAAAGATGTTTAGGTTTCTTCCTCCAACCAGTGTAATTTCACTTTGTCTCCCTTTGCATTTCCTTTCTTCAATTCGAGACTTTTTGGATGCCCAGATTCCAATGCCAAGAACTGCAATGTAAAACACTCCAATGGACAGGAGTCCTGGCCAGTTCACTGCCATCTTCACTGTAGGAAGAGAAACAAACACTGCTTAATGTGGCATACGCCGTAGATGACTAACTAAATAAAATGCTATATAAATATATAAAACCAACAACGCCACTGGGCATAGCCCAGAAAATAAATGGAACTAACTTAGCAGGAGAAGTTCACACAGGTTTGTTAACTGACTTGACAGACAGTTCATTTACAAAAAGGTATGTATCATTTATTATTTATCTTTTTGCTGGGTTTAGTTTAAAAGCAAGTTGAACAATCACATGATACATTTCTATATTGCAGGCAGGTTTAGGCTTCTGCACCTTTTTGGCAACAGTCAAAAGAATTGCCATTACGGTAAATAGGGCCAACAAGTTGGGACAAAAAGAAAAACAAAAAGAAAGAACAACATGGAGCCAAGCTCGAAGACAGCAGAGACAGACTGACAGCCACACCACAGGAGCTACAGACAAAGAGCTGATTAGCTTAGCTACCTTGACAGTTAAAGTAAATAATGTTGCGTTGCCTACCTTTTACAACAGCACAACAGACAAAGGTTTGACGGGAGCGAGGCACAGGGCTCTTGAGATCTATGGCACTAACCGATTGAATAAATAAGTAATTTAGTAGATAGTTTATTTAACTGAATGTAGCCTGGAGACTATCTGTAAATACAGGGTAGCAGCACACACCCTCGAAGTGTGTGAGGGCAGAGGCATGAGAGAGACGCCTTTTATAGGCAACACTTGGTGGCAGAAAGCAGCACGCACGCACTGCTACATTCACATTTGTTTGGTAAATTATTCAGTCACACAGAGTGGTGGAAACACTGCTGTCACGCATGCTATTTAACAGTAACTGTTATTTTTTATTGTAATGTTCCTGAGAGGAAATGTGTCCATTTGGACCATCAGTCAATGGTTCACATCCTTCTGCTGCCACCAATAGGATGAGGCAGATGAACTTTTGGACAATGGGAATACTTTGTTTATCGTGTGGTAACACAGAGTAACAGCAATTCCCCCTGAGAGAGAGGATTCAAAATTAAATTGCATCAACAGGCGCATGCGTACTCCAGCACAAGTGTGTATAAAATTTACCCAGAGACAACAAGCATGAAAACTCCCCAAATGGCCAAGGAATCAAGCCCAAACCAACCTGCACTGAGTCAAAAGTGCTATCCACATTAATGTCACTCAACACATTCAAGCAAAGAGGGGAAATTAAACAATTTTATATATTTACATAATGAGAGAAACTACACTTTAGACCTGCCAGTGAATCTTGTGCATGTACACTTTGACGTACAAACGTTTCTACTCCTTAACACACACAACTGAAACTCTTGAGCTAAGTCTAGTTAAGTCTAATGATGATTTCACACACGTTACTGTGCTCTGTGGAATAACCAGTGCATTAGATAAGTTATGTTTACTCAGCTCTTGAGTTTGTTCTTGTTTACATGTACCATGCATTATTCACCCCAAATGCTGCACCACGAGCCACATAAGAGCCAGACTTACTTCCATGACAATGGACTTCAAGTGAACATGTCCCATGAATATGCACACAATCTTTTTTTCCTGGCACTATACGCATTTATTTATTTATTTATTTATTTTATTTTTTTTTTTTTTTTTTACATGTGGCTAAATACACCAGTGCGATGCACACTGCTGGCAGAGAAGAAAACATGTTTTGAGTGGTACAAAGACAGACCAAGGCTTGTCGGCAGACAGAGGCAGGAGAAGTGTCGCTGATATTAAGTATATGCAGTTTTCCTTGTCAGAGGCAGGTCGCAAACTGAATGCTCTGCAGTGCCCATTCCAACATTGTAGCCTATGATCCAAGCCCCTGCCACCAGTACAATGAAGAGGCCCATTAACTTTTGGAGAATGGAAATACTACATTTATTGCGTGGTAACACAAAACAACAGCAACTACCCCAAAGAGAGGGAAAAAATTAAAAAAAAGTAAACTGACTGCTCTTCCACTCTGGGCGAGGTAGAGTAAACTTTCTCATACAGGGAAACAGGCTGCATTGGGGGCGCTCTGAGTGGAGGAGAGAGAGAGAGAGACACTGTGGCTCCAGCGTGTCCTGGGTCTTCCCAGTGGCCTTCTTCCGATGGGACATGCCCCGAACACCACCCCAGGGAGGCATCCGGAACAGATGTCCAAGCCACCTCAGCTGACTCCTCTCAACGTGGAGGAGCAATGGCTCTACTCCAAGCTCTTCCTGTGTTACTGAGCTCCTCACCCTAAGGGAGCGCCCAGCCACCCTGAGGAGGAAGTTCATTTCGCCCGCCTGTATCCGTGATCCCTTGAATAGACAGGCTAGCACAAGGTCTGTTCAAGGTCTTACAAGCCAACAAGGCTCTATAGGTTTCCTTCAGCTTCACGGTATCCCCTACTTCTGTTGTCCACCACTGGATTCAGGGATTGCTGCTGCGACAAGCAGACAAGCAATTGCTGCGACAAGCAGAACAGATCTTATGACCATAGCGAGCGGCCATATCCACAGTGGAGGTGGAGAACATGAAGACCCTGCTGACAGAGGGCTCTGCCAAATGGTCCCAACAGACCCTCACAATACGCTTAGATCTGCCAAGTCTGTCTGACCTCCTCTTCCACCAGCAGCTCCCACTCACAATCAGGTGGTGATCGGTTGACAGCTCTCTTCACCCCAGTGTTTAAGACATGCAGGATATGGTCAGATGACACGACAACACAGTCAATTATCGACCTCCGGTCTAGGGTGTCCTGGTGCCTTGTGCACTGATGGACGCCTGTGTGCTTGAACATGGTGTTTGTTATGGACAAACTGTGACTTGCGCAGAAGCTCAGGTTCAGCTGTTCTTCCCACTCACCCCTCTCCAGCAGGGCCGGCCCAGCCTATACGCAGACTAAGCAGCTGCTTAGGGTCCCGAGGCCACCAAAGGGCCCCCAAAGCCCATACATTTATATTGAAAATAATGATTGGAAAGTTTTTTCTAAATGGCGCTCAGGTGTTTATACTACTTGTAAAACTCGTACTCTTAAACGATAAGATGTGTTTTATTTCCAGTAGCTAGATATGTGCTGCCTATGTGCTGTGTTTTACAGACTAAAACACTTTAGTTAGTGAAGTTAAGTTTACTAAAGTTACGGGACAAAGCATGAAGAACCCAGAGGAAGATCGTTTTGGGGACAGGACTTTTCAGAGAGGCCATCATTGGACCTGCAGGATAAAACAGTGAAGCTGGACATATATAATTATGCAGACAGGACACACCTCAGAGCGGCACGAGGACAGCAGGTGAGTCCGTTTATTACACTGGCTGTTTTTGGTTGTGGCTCATCCTTCTGTGAATTGTGAGATGATGTGAGTGCAGCTAAAGCGGGTCACTGCTCCTCTTGTCAGATTAACAACGTTGATTAAGGCAGAAGTCTCTTTGTCACATCTGCTGGACGAAAAACGACCTGTGAACGACTCCTGAATGTGTTGTGAATGCTCATACAGAGATGCACAGATACCACGTTTTGCAAAACGAGTATGAGTACTTCATTTTTTAGTTCATTTGCAGTAATGTGTTTTTAAATACAAGTATCATTGATCAGAGGCGGGTAGAATAGCCACGGATTCTACTCAAGTAAGAGTAACAGAACTGCTTTTGAATGGTGTTGGTGAACCTGGCAATAAAATATTGTAACAATAAACATGTATGCCAGATGCTTCAACAACGAAAAAATGACTAATTACAAAATGTACTAATCAGTAATAGATCTCTGAAACAGCTAGACGAAAATTCAAAGATAATTAAAACAATTTGACTGGCACAAAGCCTGGCTTTTACCAAACATATATTGTATTTCAAATAAAGCTAAAGAAATACATTTCAAGGTTTTGCATAAAATATATCCTGTCAATCAACAAGCAATAAAATCATGATGTACATATGTTATTGTTAAATAGTAAATCCACCCGGGAAAAGGCATTTCTTCACTATGTTTTCTGGTGCACTGTGTAACTTTTCTGGTTGAAAGTTTACCATCTCATGGAGATGAAATTGTGATTCAAAGTTGACAATCAAGTGTGTGTTTTTACAAATAGTATTTAGTTTTGTTAGTTTAACTTGCATGAAAAAAGATGATTAAGAACTGAAATGACAGTTTGTTAGAAGTAGTGAAGAACAAAAAACATGAAATAACTCCATAAAGAAAGAGCAGCAGCGACAGAGACTAAAATCTGATGGAATTATTTTGTCTTTTCTCAAACGTTCACAAAAACGATGAATAGGCACAACTCCATAATGAGTTGTTCAGTCCTGAGAAGCTACTCTTCATACCTCCCACAACCCAATCCAACCCAACCAGCAGGTTGTGCAAAATGTTAGTGCCAAAACTGTCACGTTATGAGTCAAGCTCTCAACACATAAACTTTATTTGCGCACATTTTTTTTTTTTTTTTTTTTTCAGAATTCTTTAATTCAATGATTATGGGTCTCTTGACCAATTCTAGACTTTGCTAAAAAATTGACGAGGTATGTCTGATTTGCTTTGATGTGTCTTGGTAAATCAGAATCAGAAAAATGTTTTATTGCCATTGTTGTCAGTGAACAAAATTCACAAACTAGGAACTTGCTCCGGCAGAAAAATAGAAATCATTATCTTGTGTTTCTTTTCAAATTATAGTGCAAGTTCGACAGGTCTTATTCTCTTCTTTTTAATTAACAACAATACACCCACAGCCACATTATTTATGCAGAGAACAGCTCCTGCTAGTATGAGCATTATTTCTCATAAAAGCATGAGCAATATTTCTCATAAAAGCAAGCATATAAAGTAAACCTGAACTAAAATGCCAAATACAATGTTTTTTTCTACTGACAAGACATGCCTGAAATGCCAAAGCAGTTTTTGGCCAGTCACTAACAAATAATTTTCATTGGAGACATTATAAACATAATTATACAGTACATCAACATTTCAGAATGGGGTTTTAAATGACCAAATAACTCAAATAGAAGGTTGTGTGTTCAACTGCCAAGTCAA